>JAMPIV010012439.1:0-190000 GCA_024509875.1 Oreohelix idahoensis
ACTGCGGCCAGAAGACCTTCTCCAGGGAAAGATCGCTCAAAAAACTGAACTTGGCGATCAGGAATGGGAAGGTATTGTTGGGAACATACACATACAGGAGATTGTGACAGTATCTCGTTATCGGCCGGATCCTGCGGTGATTACGTCAAATAGCTTCTACAAATTCCGGGCAATTAGCTAGGGACAAATAGCTAACTAGGGGTGAAACAATATACCGGGACAACAAAGTACAAATAAAAATACCCTTCGTTCTCATGGTGTGGTGGGCATGTGTGGGCATAAGCCCTGCACCTTGCAATTGTTTTTGTGGAGAGTCTCAAGGTTAGCACAACGTTTAATTTCATCGAATTCATATTTTTTCTCCTTCACCAATTCTCAACTGTCCTTTTTTCCTCCTCTCTACGTCACTGTTTAACAAAGAGGTCCCGAAACAAAGAGTTACCTATGTCTTCTATTGACAATCCTCGATAATACCAAAGACAACCTCACCCCTCCTCCCCCCCCCCTCCCCTCGAGCGCGAAAAAAAAGGAGTAAGTGAACTTTGGCATGCGATAGATCGTTTTTTCCACAAAAATATTTCATACTCCTCGTAGTAATCTGTATTTGCTGATTTCAGCCGTCTGTCTCACTTCCTCACTGTGTTGATCTGTATAGTTTCTCCCAACGCAACGCTCCAAATCCCCCAGTCCAGCGTCCGGCTGGAGGAAGACCAAGTAAGAGACGCAAATGAAGTCTTCAGTCAAAGGTCAAGGGTGAGTGAGTATACAAGAGTAAAAGCATTGACTCTCACTTGGGCGTGTGAGCTGGAGGATTGCGATTGTTTCGTTATCAAAAGGCACGTCTGTTCGCGTGGGTGGAAGGAGTGTTGGCCACCAAGAAACTGACTATTACGAGAGAGAGAGAGAGAGAGTCTGAGAACGAGAAGAGAGAAGAAGGAGAGTCAGGGAATATGTTGACTGAATAACCTGATCGCTATCCTGCACCATAAATCCCCGATTTGGCAGGGTAAGGAGCGAAAGCTCCTGACCGTGATTGAAAGGAAAGATCCACTGACACCCCCACGTCTCGCAATGACCGTACATTGGGTCCAAATAAAGCTGGAAAGCCTCGAGTGCCGCTGTTGTTGAGAGCGAAAATAAATAAAAAACAAGAGGAGAGAGGAGAGAAGCGTACAACGAAGAACGAAAGGAAGGACTGCAACTAACTTTCCTTTTGTTTGCTCGTTTTTTGTAGAAAAAAATTTCTCCCCAGGTTGACACTAAGGCCCGCCGCCCTTTCAAGCTACCTAAAAGGACAAGATCCGTCGGTTATAACAGACGGCATCCCAAAGGTAAAAGGGTTTCATGTTAGTCCTTGTCCTTGTGGTAGTACTTTAGAACAACACATCTACAAGATCCTTCTATCAGGGTACTTGATTATATTTTGGACTCCGCTCCATACAATAACCAGACTATTTTTGAACGGGACGGCTATCCTTACGCCAAACGAGCAAAACTTTATTTTTTGTTTTTTTTCAAATACAAATTGTAACATTAAGATCTAACAACGGACCTGTCAAAAACACACAATGGTTGAGGGGGTGTCCGGGTTAGGCTGGAACTAAATTTCCTTCTACTAGAAGAAGATAGACGAACTCACAGAGAACATAACTGACAACGGGAAGACGGATAGGTAAAACCATAATCAAAGAAGAGTCCTTGAGAGCCTGAAAGAAAAGCGTTAAGATGTAGTTTGAAGACCAGAAATAGAAAGGGGCGGAATAGCGAGGACTAAGAAATAATTACGTAATACTTATAACAATCTCTACAATAGAAGGCCATTACAGGAGAAACAAGTTAGCTCATGAGAAATACTAAGGCAGAGAAGAGGAGACACACACACACAGAGAGAGACCAGCGTCAAACTCGGATAAGACAGACGCACACTACACTGAGAGACAGACCACAACACACACAGAAAGAGTTAGATAGAATAGAGAGAAGTCAGAGTGACGAGTAGAGGAGAGATAAAGAGAGGAGAGAAGAGAGATGACAACGAAGTGAGGACGAGAAGGTCGATGGAAGTGAGCAGAACGAGAGATGAGAGAAGAGAAGATGAGAACGTAAACCTACACTGTAGTTGTACAAAGTGTTAATGGACACGCGACCGTTCTAAAATTCTGCCTTTCCTTTTTCAGCTCCATCTTTCATAGCACTTGTACGTCCTATTTATTATTCGCACCTGCTTTTGTTTATTATCTGTATTAAGGCGGTGAAACGAAAAAGCAAATGAAACAAGCAAACGTAAAGTAGGAACACTACGCACGCGAGTTTACCACGACGACATTTGAACGCAGTAATAACGAATTGTTCACATCAACAAATATAAAATTAGACCAAAAGAAGGGTAAGCAAACATCACTGCACCGCGCTTACTTGATATAAGTAAGGGTATAATGCATTGATTTCGGGACAGACAGGTCTACAGACATGATCTACAGTTGGTGAAACGCGCCAGTGTAGGGGTTAGCCCACCGTCCTACGCATAAATGCGGACAGTATTTGCTGTGATCGGCCCACTACCACGCTGACGCTCACACAAGGCGTGATGTGTAGGACACCCTGACATAAACACTGTTGGGGCCTGGTCAGCGACTATAGGGATCCGAGACAGAAGAGAAGAACCCTGTCTATCGGGGGGTGAGGGGGTGGGGGGGGGGGGGGGAAGTGGAGTGGGGGGGGGGGAGAAGGTAAGTTAGGAATCTTCATTTCATTAAGTATTCCAAAAGTCTCCGATTACGTACGAAATAGGGTAGTATGAGACAATTACTAGATATTCCCAAGGTCACACCAGAAATGCATGAGGGACAAAGCGTCCAGTATGAGCTGTGGAGAGTGAGAGTGAGAGAGGACAAAGTTAGTAATGAGGCTTGGAGATTGGGAGAAGAAGAGGAGTACTTTGCACTAAGACAAGACGTGTGAAGGCCTGAGTAGAAAACGCTATTGAAGGTTTATTTAGTTTGTTTTACTTAGGGTCTCGTGTTATTTGGGGCAGAGATCAAATCTAAATGAGTCCTATTATCTAACTCAGTACATGTGAAAAGCAGAATTAAGTCTATTACACATCTAGTCAGATATCTCGACAGCTAACTACTTAGGTCCTGTTTTAAGCATCAGTGTTAATAAAGACATAGCAACCTTAATGAAGACACACACGTTAAGGAAAGTTGATGGCAATACGTACAAGATAAGACCGCGTTCAAAGTGGGGAAGAATCACAACGAGATGAACAGCGTCAGAGTCTATCAGGGGTGCATCACCAAACAAGAAGACGACCGACGTGGGAGATCCCATTACACGCCTACCTTACGCTTGTGGAGGATGGCACCTAATGATAATTTTATATATACTATTATACTATATAGTAATTATAGATTATATTATATATAAATTAATAGAAACAATATGACTGGAACTTGGACGGGATCTTCAACCGGATTGTCTGGGTAAGTGGTTAGTTGGTATGGTGTTGTCTATGATCTATGTATGTATGTATGTATATATGTATGTATGTATGTGTGCGTGTGTTTGTTTTTTTATTTGTATCCTCTGCCTTCTGGCGTAACAATGTATGGAAAGGCAGCTTGTTCAAGGAATATGTCTTGTGACAAGTGTAAGAAAGATTGGCTTCGTATACAGTAGGGATTCTTAACCTCTCTGCCTCACACCTCTCTGCCCTCACATCTCTGCTCTGCCCTCACCACCTCTCTGTCTCACAGCTACCCCTGTAGGAGTGAACTTAGTTTCCTCCTCTCGTCACTTCCCCAAATTAAGCAATGAATCAATCAAAACATAATTAAGATGTTACTACGGAATTTTATTTTTAGCCAAAATTCTCACAAGCCAAAAGAAAAAAAAAATTATTAAAATGGTAAAGAGGAAGTCCTATGTAGCTGTAACAGCCGTCAAAGTAAAAAGGGGGGTGGAGTGTTAGAGATTATAACTATTACTGAGGGCCTGCGCTGTTTATGAAGTGTGGTCGACATTTCTCTTCCTGCGCTGCCTGCTGCTTCCTAACCCAAGAGCAGATTCAGTGTATACCATTTACAGCTAGGTAGACTGGCAAGTGACTCTTCCAGGTTTCGAACAAGCAACCCGGTAACTCTGCCGCTAAAGGAGAGAGCTACTAATCACCTATACATTCGGACGATCTTCAAGCTGTTTTCTTGGCTTCCCGATCAGTAGGGACTTTTTTTTTTTCTTTTTTGGACAACGCTGGGGTGCATGTCATGCCCTGGCATCCAATCGATTTCGAGTCAGGTTATACAGCAACTGGGATACGTTTCCTGGAAGGCACCTCACATCTCCCCTGTATCCTCTCGGCACATCCCTTGGGTAAGCGCACCCCTCGGGTTAAGAGCTCCTGGTCTACAGACACCAGTGCCGTACTTCAGACATTTATACATTTTATGATTACGGTACTTCTTTTACTGATTCCGCTCTTGAATTAGAGAAGGACAGAGGGAGCGAAGAAGGCACCTGGTCAAGCCACCTCATAGCCTTGAATCTGATATAGTGAAGTCTCTTATATCCCTCCCCCAGCTTCTGATAAAGAACTACATTTTTAAACATTTGAGTTTGATGTACTTGTGAAAGGAGCCTCCGACTGGCAGAGTGGTTAGAGCACCGGTATCTCGCGGCAAAGGTGACGGGTTCAATTCACGGTGTCGACACGTTGCAGCCTATCCAGCTGTCAATGGGTATCTGACTCTGCTCTTGAGTTAGGAAAGGAAAAGGCATCGAGGCAGGGAACTGGTCACCCCACCTCTCGATGCTGAACCTAGTATAGTGAAGTCTCTAACACTTCACTCCCCTACGGCAGTATCTGCTATGGGACTACCTTGACCTTTGTTTTAATTGTGAAAGTGAGATAAAAGAGAAAAAAAGGAGGGAAAAAAACAGGGAAGATGAAAAACTATTCAATCAATCCTTATTCTGTTACCTCCCATCCCTCTATTTACCTCTGCGCACTGGCAACCAATTCCTTGCCCGGCCGGGTCGCACTGCGCACGGATACTCAGATACCCCCCTCCCGAAACATGGACACGTAAACATCCAGCTGCCCTACACTCTCTTGGTTACCTGCTAATTGCCTCACCCAGTGAGAGCGTTGCCGGATCTACGCGCATCTACGTCTGCCCCATGTCACAGGTGGATCTCGGACAGCAGCTCTGTATATAACCCAGAGAAAGTGCGCTCTCTTACACCCCCGCCCCTTATCTCTCTACCACTTCTGCTTCCTTCTCCATTTCTGCTGCTTCCTGAGCGCGTTGCATTCCCCCCATTCACACACCTGAGATTTCGATGGGACACCCATCATAATGTAATCGTACCTGGCCTGAAACGCATGGCTGGGCGTGAGCTTCATGTCTACCCGCCTGCCAAATCTAATGTGCGTGAACCAGGGCTCCCCATTCCCGATTCTTGTACATTTGCCAGAGTTCCTTCCGCACCCCCTCAGCTTTCCCATGCGTGTTTCCTCTACGTAAAAAATCCTGAGTTTCACCCCTTCCACGTGTACTGTCTCATCCTCTCTGGGCCGCTGGCTCTTCCCACCACCTAACAGTTTCACTGTACAACTCTGTAAAGTCCGCTCTATGCACTATGGCTCACATGCTACGTTGCTGCACCCCCTATACCACCGAACACTAGTTTTTCCACATCGAATTTCCACTATGCCGTTCTCCCTCTCACTACTTTACACCCTTGGATGCGGACCTATCACTGTGGAATGTTACCTTGGGGCTATCTTGCAACCCCAAGAGGAACTTCCCCAACTCACCTGCACGGCTGTCTGCTGAGGCACCATTTTTCCAGACCCACTAATTTGTCGCTGTGCTAACTGCCCACGGGCACCTTGGGCCACACAACCTTCACAGGCATGTACCGGGTCACACCCTGGTCTCTGCGCTTATGCCTTGCGCCCCATAGTCTCGGCTCCTTTGAGCCTCCCCATACTCTCCCCTGTGGCCTCCTTAAAAATCGCTGTTAGCTGGAAAAAAAAGTACTTTACCATCTTACTGTGGTCCCCTAGAAGTATGGCATGGCCTCGGGGGGGGGGGGGGGGGGGGGGGGGGGGGGCGAGGCTTAAGATGCTGTAAAGGGGTGCGAGGCTTAAGATGCTGTAAAAAAGGTGCGAGGCTTTTTAAGGTGCTGTAAAGAGGTGCGAGGCTTCATTAAGATGCCGTAAAGGGGTGCGAGAATTCTTAAGATGCTGTTAAGGATGCGAGCTTCTTAAGATGATATGAAGAGGTGCAAGGCTTATGTCACCGTAGGGTTTTCCCAAGCATTGTTTATGCTTCTGGCAAGGTATATGAACGCTTAAAGTATGTCACCGTAGGGTTTGCCCAGGCATTATAACTGCATTGCCAAGGTTGGGGGAACGTTTAAAACAGTTCACGAGGAAGAAAATAGAGGGAGGATTAAAAATAACAGACAACGGTTCACTAACTTCGCTTGCGTTAGTAAAACGTGAGTATTTTTCCGGTGAGTAGTAAATAAGGCTCGACCAATAGTTTGAGCTGAAAGCAGATTAGGGAACGAATCAGAAGTAGGGACAGAAAACGCACCAGGGGACAATGACTAGAGGTCAGAAAGGTGTTCGGGTTTCTGAAAGGCAGTCAGGTTTCAGAAGTTGAAGAAGCAAGAAGTGCTTTTGGCGGTTGCCACCAGTTTTAACAGATTCTGTGGTTATACAGATAAGTTCAGAAGTTATACAGAAAATGCATAAGCTGTAGAGATAACTCAGAAGATTAAAGGATTCTGTGGTTAGACAGAAATAGCATAAGTTTTAGAAGGTTCAGAGGATGTGATAGCTCTAGTCAGTAACTATACAAGATAACTAAGAAGTTTCGTATAGACAGAGTAGAAGATGATTAAGAAAGTTCTTATAGTCACAGTAGAGAGTGTATTTCGGGAGAGATTCAGGGAATTGCCTGTAAGTATGGTTTTGAACTTATCATTCATATTGATGAAAAATTGCAGGAGAAGTAAATCAGAAATCCCAAGTCGACATGTCAAATAAACAATGACTACTTTGTTGACTAAGCAACCTAGAGAAGAGAAGTATTTGAATGATACATTGATGGTCAAGCTTGGTACTGTTATATACGAATAGATGGTAAGAATGAATTCCAAGAGGAAAACCATATTTTTTTATCAGAGTGAGTTCACAGAGAGTGAACCAATGAGTCGTCTACAGAAATAGTTACGACAAGTAAGCGACTGGGAGAGTCGACTTCTTTAAGAACTACCTGCATGCTCTCGCATGTAAGTATGGAGTATAGAAGACTTGTTACATGTATAAGAATTATAGTATGCTTTTCAGGACCGGAAATAGAGGCAGGTCTGACCAAGTTTGGTCAGGAGGAATAAAAGCACAAGACAATGAGTTGGAAGTGCTGATCAGGAGTATTGAGGCATATTAAGCAAACTGAGGTAGAGTTTGAAGAGGGTAAACAAGTAAATGGAGATGATAGAAGAACAAAGGGAGATTAAGTATATATATATATATATATATAATATATATATATAATATATTATATATATATATATATATATAATATATATATATATATATATTACAACAACACACACACACGAGATAAAGAGTTTATGTATGAAGCAACTATGATACAACTGTATGTGAGCTCTATGAAGAATTACCTGCGTTATTGAAGAATATTACATGTAAATAATGTTTTTTGCAAGAGAGAAAACATATGTTTGAGACTATCCCTTGAGGGTTGTTGTATGTAGGTCAGGTCAATAATCATTAAATAAAATCCACTATACCGATCAGTCACTAATAATAACAACGAGAGAAGGAAGAGAACGAGTCGAGGGTTGAAACAAAGGAGGAAAAAGTAGTTCATCCAGGAATCACCAACTCTGGCGGAGATGGCCAGTACTTATACACAATAGCATTAACTTGGAAGATAAACAAAAAAGAGACTTGTGGTGTGTAAAAACTTGAAATACTTCACTAGGCCCTGCCCATCCTGCCCACCTAGTGACAACCACGGTTACATCACACTTTGACCGCAAGCCGTCAGACCACCTCTGTTACATTTAGAATAAAACGATGCCGAAATAAAAAAAAAACCCACTGAAACACTTCTGATCTGGTTCGAGATTTTAACTTTGTATACCGGAAAACGTATTCCCAAGCATGTTGTTGTAACTGCAAATTGATATTACATACATATTTGCATTCGTTTTCGGTAAGTTACACATGTAATACTGTTTTACAATACACTACGTGCATACATACATACAAAATACATACACATTGTCGTGTGGTGAGTGACTGGGGCAACTACGACAGTAGTTTTTGCCAGGAATAGTCTATGAGATATTAGATATAAGGTCTCTAGAAATTGGCTCGTTAAGAAAGAAAAAAGACCTATTCGAGATAGGGACAAGAAGACAGGAATGCGAATGCTTTCCACTAGACAGTGTTTTCTAATAAATTATGGAAAGAGTTCTGTTTCCCCACGACCTTAGCTTCTGCCCTTAGATCCCGTAAAGAAAAAGCCCCCAACCTCATCTGAGTAGAGAAAGGTTCCTATAGGTGAATATGTAACACCGACAGCACGAGTGATACATTAACAAACTCTTGATAATGATCAACTGATCGTTGGGTTTATTAATGAAATATCCACACATATAGGGTTAGTAATGGTTAGAACGTGATGATGGTGAAAGACGATTCACACAAAACACACAGATGAGATAATAAAATTACAGTTAATTAAGTAATAGTTAATTAAGGATGAACTGGTGTAGAGTGAAATGATGATGTGATATGATACGTGTTACCAAAATGGTGAGTACTCTACACAGTCCATGTGTCTCTAAATGCTTCTCCTAGATATGAGGATTCACATGTATGCATAAAATGTCCCAAGTTGTTATACGTTATGTCGAATGGGGTATCTCTAAGTCGAGGACGTTCTGATGAATACTGTTGTCGTACGGAGAACGCTGACGAGATATTTATGTATATTCCTTCACTGTTTGAGTATATCTCTGTAGTGTGGATCAACAGTTAATAGTTGTCATATGAACAAAAGGTCTGTGGTCTAATCTCCCGACGGTACTGGTCAGACTGGATATCTTCACGAAATGTTAGTGATATGTAGACTCATAATCTTGCGTATGTAGTCGTGATTCATATACTTTCGAGTCTGCTTCATAAAATGCGCTTAAGAGTGTGTTGCACGTGGTATAAATATGCGATTCCTCTTTTGAGCTCTTTTGCTTGACTTCAGATAATAATGATCTTTCGAGTGATTAGAGTTTATGATGACTCTGTATTGAACTTGTGATAACGATGTATTGAACTTGTGATAACTCTGTATTGAACTTGTGAGCAAGCAGTATATGGTGACGAAAAATGCTGCGTCCACCTTATGACTTGTGGGTGAGACAATATTCCTTTTAAATTGAGGAATGAAAGATGTCCTATGGCGAATTCTGCTAGCCAAATGTCCGTTTTTGATAACTTATTTCTGGTTAGACGTCAGACACGTTGCGTGTAGACTCAGACTTCTGATGAACTGAAGACACACAAAAGTCTTCGTAAGTTTTTCACATTTAACATCACTGGTTGACTTTCATTTAAACTACTGCTCATTATTCATCTCCCTCTCTCTGAGTTCCATTCTAATGATGTTAAATATCTTGTGCATGAGAGTGTGTGCATATGGGAGACTGTGATGATGATAAAGGTGAAATATGAACTATTAATTACCTTCTATCATCCTATCATCTTCTATGAAAATCTTCTGATTTTATTAATCAGTTATGCCAAGAATTATTTGAAACTTTATCTTCCGCACATTTTAGCTGTGAGGTTAAAATAAACAAAATTAAGAAAATGTATTAATAAGTATAAGATCTACTAACCTTCTTTTCCCTTCGCAAAATCCTTTAAGAACACAATTAATCACGGAACTGAATTATCATCCACTCTGAATAAACACGTGTATTAGGCTATGCGTTTTTTGGGTTTGATCTCTTCCTCACAAGGTAAAAACCTGGACTGCCTCACTCTAGTAGATTATGCGGTATTATATATTTCTGGAAGTCACCCTGCCCAAGCTGGGCGTCCAATGTGGTCAACCCACGCTTGTCTGAACCGCGGCCACGTTTTCCCCTGGCCAATCTGGGCGTCCAATGTGGTGTCACAGAAATTACAGTTTGATTAGGATGACCATATTTTTTTTACCAGATTTATCACGATACAATGTGGGCTTCAAATGATAATGTCAGGCATGTGGACTCAATCAAAGGACTTTATTTCCCCCGATGAAAGAACAAATGTGGTTCTCTAGATACCGGTCGCGAGTAATCACAACAATGAAATAGCAAATGTGGATCGCAAATATGAGATGAGAGAGCAAATGTCGGAGAAAATACAGTATGAAGAATGTAGGAATTTAATTCGGCCACAGTGTGTTTTTTTTTAATTTCGTTAGTTAATGTGTTAAGGTATTGTAAAGGGTTGCGAGGCTTTTGTAGGGTGCTGTAAAAGGGGTGTGAGGCTTCTTAAGCATGCCGTAAAGGGGTGTGAGGCTTCTTAAGATGATGTAAAGGTATATACGAGACTTCTTATGATAGCCGTAAAGGAGTGCAAGGCTTCTTAAGATGGTGAAAGGGGTGCGAGGCCTCTAAATGCTTAAGAAGCACAGGTATAGTCACTCAATTCGTCTCACTTCCCGTGTTGGTACGAAGCTGTCACTTGGGGATCTCTAGAAAGCGGCACGTTATTCTGCACATTCTGAACTTCTTCACAATGAGCATAATCGACACGGAAGGACGACCCTGTTTGTCTCGAAGTTTGTTCGCTTCCTTGTTATTTCAAAGACGATTTAGTATGACAATTCTGACCCCCTTTTCTTCGACATAGCCGCCAGGCAGACATCTGCAAAATCCGACCCACTTCGTTCGTCTCAGGATGTTGGTGTCAAGTGTGTTAACCCCTCTCTGCGTTTCGGGATCTACCGTCTGCGTTTAACCCGAGACAACCGTTTTTAGTGTTGACAGCTTATACAGTTTATCAGTCCTCTCCTATGTTTGGCAACCTCATCACGCAAAACAAACTGATATAGAAACAACTGCTGCAAGAACTTGTGAATGCTTGGTGCAGGATTTCCAGCAAGGGAACTAACTTACAGAGGTGGTCCCACGTTCCAGAAGAGCGGAGCGAACACGGGAAAATGATGATGTTTTGAATATCGCCCATGTGACACTAACTTCATACTAGATATGCCGTTATGTAGAGACTAGGGAGCGTTCGGTACGGGAAACATCGTTGTAAGTAAAACATTAAGCCTTAATAAAAAATTTCAAACGACAACATTAACATGCTACCCAGAGCATACTATTTTCCAATAATTCAACACAGCCACACAAGATGACACAGTCCACACAAGACGACACAGCCCACACAAAACGACACAGCCACACAAAAACGGAAGAAGATTCCTCTATTAAGGAAGTTAACGACGTAGTCAGGTTCCGAGTAGCAGCGATGTACTGTGCCATCATCTCAAGGTATTTCCATGAATAAACGAATGTCCATGTGGAACTGGAATCCAAACATTCTCCAACACTTCTTCTTGGGATCCGCTTTAGCCCATGCACTGACATAGAAGAAGCTTTGCTTTCTTTCTCGTGGCAAAACTTACGTGGTTCGTAAAAACCCAACTAAAAACGAGTAACTGACAGTATTCTTGACAGTCTTAGGGAAGCCAAACGCAGCCAAGAGGGGACCCAGTGTCCCCCGCCTTATAAAGCTGAGACCTAAATCTCAAACACTTCATTCCCCTAAGGGTAAATATCTGGTTATGGGACTATAATGAACGTTAGTCCAGAGAACGTCAACGGAGTCCAGGTCTGGGCTGTTTGTTTTCCTCTCAGAAAAATCTCAAGATAGTGCAACCTGTTACGTAATGCTGAAACAATAATCCGCTGGGTAAGGAAAATACATGCGCAGACATCACTATATATACATCTCAGGAACAATTCAGCATTCATATACCCTTCGACGTTTGCTGGAGGAAGAACTGAGCACCTATGGGTTTTGCAAGGAATGCAATGATGTCGATTCTGAATGACAATAAAAAATACATACAGACCTATGAAGATACGGAAATGGGAATTAGGAAACAACAGATTCTTGTTCTTCTGCGTTCAGTTATAATCATGCTAAATCTGCAAGCCCTTTTCTGTCGCTAGGGGCAAAAATCCTCAGTCTGCTCCAGATCCAAGTGATATCTGCATATCTTCTACCCGCGCTCTGCGCCCGCTGCTATGGCCAGGTCTGAAGCTCTCGTTGTAGTTTATTTTGGGTCTGGACAGTGTTGGGGGGAACCCTGAACACCATCACCAAACTGCTATGCTATGGACCCCAGAAGGACGGTGAAAGAGAGACAGACCAAAGACAACCTGGCGGGAAAACAGTGTTGGAGGCAAATTTTTCTTCTTGAGATATAACTAAAATACCCCCTCTGAAGGCATAGTTGATGGGGGATGCACGCCAATTGAGATCTGAGATGCAAAGATTATGAAACCAGAGGTTGGGGAATTGTTGGGGGGAATGGCCACGGAAGGATGGGCCAGCCCGACACCGAGCTCAAAGCAAATTGGGGACAGTTTGTTGCTAATTGCTCCCTACAGGGAACCGACCACAACGGCGTGAATGGCCACATGAGATGCTTTTGTCAGGCAGGGGGCTTTACTAAGGATCCAACGAATAAGAATGAAGAAGTGTTGGAGAAAGTGTCTTTCAAAGGGTCCTGGGTTCCCAGTTCCACTAAATCGGACCCATTCATTATTTCATGGGAAAAAAGACCCTTGAGATGGATGGCACAGTAGTACTGAGAAGTAATTGTATATTTGTTGACAATCAGCAAGATTCGGGACATTGAAGGGTATATGAATGTCTGGGTATTGTAAAAACAAAAGTGTTTATCAAAAGTATGCCACTTTATCTCAGAAGCTCTGAAGTCCTCTGAAGACTTTTAAAGACGTTTGAAATAATATTTTTGCGCCAGGAGCAAAACCTGATGTACACATTTAGACGCCGAAAGAAAAAACATCAGAAATGTGGTATATTTCGATGGATATCACCAGGGTTTGCGTACAATTTATAGGATATAGAATTAATAAAGATACACCAGAGTAATCTTAGTGGTGTTAGATATTTTCCTATAAACTGACCCCTTCGAAACAGCCTCCGAAACTCAGGTATCGGTTGGACTCGCGTTGGGTTGATCAGTGAGTTAACAATTTCCCCAACAATCGTTTTATAAATAATTAAAACAAAGCTATTGTTACCGATACAGAACCTGGCCTTCCTCGACCAGTAAATAATTCGCTGTGTCATCTCTCGGTTAAAATTGGTCTCCAAATAAATGCCTCTAAAACTAAAGCTATGATCTTTTCTAACGAGACCTTTGATATCACACTTGAACCTTGAAAGGGGAAAAAAAAAACTTACAGTAAAGTTGATGAAAGTATCAAAAATTATTTTAGGCAGTAAAGCTTAAATGACTAGGATGGTTGACACAACACAAGAGAATCCATAATTAGAATTGCATTTTTTGGCAGATGAAGCCTTCAATAGGATTATCTAACATTTGGAAAGTACGTTTCATTGAACTTATATCTTAACCAAGCTTTACGTTGTTTAATTCAAATGTTATACTCTGTGTCTAACATTACGGCTTGTGAGAGTGGAAAATTACAAAAATATTGAGGAAGAAATCAGGAGAACAAGCTTAGAGAATACATTCGAGTAACAAATGTCTTAGAAAACTACGATGAACATCAGTTGGAAAGAATTCAAGACTAATCGACAAATAAGAGAAGACTCTAGCAGGAACGAGAAAGAAATATTGTCCTCCGAATTTTTTAAGGAAGAAAAGACGCATGGTCATTTATATCGGTCTGGTCCTACGCCCATGCAAAACAACAGAATACCACTACAGGCGCTCACTTGGGTTCCTTGAGGGTAAGCGGAAAAAAGGAAGACCAAAAGAAACACTCAGAAGAACAGAAGAACAATAATAATGAGGAAGGCAAGAATATGTTGAGAAAGGAAAGAAACGTAGGAATAAGAAAACGTTGGGCCCCTATAATAATGTGATAAGAGCCTAAAGAGGAGTGGCGTCTCAACGTAAAACCTGGTGGAGAACTGGGTTTTTCTGCATTTTGCGACGTGTTTGGCGCGTCCAATAAAGAATGTTACCTTTATTAGTTCTTTTTAGGAAATACCTATACGCCTAGTTACTGTTGGTAGTTAACGCTTATCATAGTCGACACAAATCATTATTACACGTCTGCTAATTTACAGTAAGTCGAAATGATGAGTTTTTTTACAACCAGAAATCTTCCAACTCTAATTGTCGCAAGTCCAGTCCTTAATGTATGGCCTCAACAAATCGGGAAGTACCAAAAGACAACCAAACAACACATAATCTATATTACAGACTTTCATAACTGGGTATAAATAAATGTAGTGTATGTCGTTACAGGCAAGTTTAATTCAGAAGGCACATCTCCCCATTCCAACCTGCAAGTCTGGTAGGACAGAGCGGGAGAGAATGCAGAGGGATACAATATGGTCATACAAGCCCCAGCTCTCTTAAAGACAAAAATACCATGGTGATATCACGAGAAGGAAAGAAACCATCTGGGATTAAGCTGGGGAGAAGGAGAACAGGTCGTGGAGCATGAGGATCCGACCACTTTAAATACCTCGGCAAGTCATTACAGGTCTAATTATAGACCGAACAAAGGGAGGCCCATCCCAAAAGGGAAAGAGTTAGGCCACCCTCGAAAAAAAAAAAAACGGTAAAGCCCAGCATGCTTGTTATACATTTTTTGCAGGCCCATGTTTTTCAGGAATTTCCCATCGAGGATTCACCTCCACCTACACCACGGCCAAAGAGGAAGAGAGGTTTCCTCCCTGCATAGTGAGAGAGGTTGTTATGAAAACGGCTGATGGGTTTTAATAACCTCGCCTCCCCCCCCACCCCCCACCATATTAGTTCACCCATGTTCATGAAATCATTAGGGGGATAGTGCGTATTGAATAGGTCCATTGGGGGGGGTGGGGCATTGAACTTAACCCCAAAAAAAAAACCCAATAAAAGCCTGATCCAAACTCAAAATGAACGGTATCTGAGGGAAGGTGGTTGACGTCTTTAGTAATTAGTTGATGAAGTAACAAGAAAGAAACATGGTTACACAAACCAGTCGAACGTCAAGGCCTTAAATCCTATACCCCCTGCCAGACCCAAGTAGAACAGTCCCAATTAAGATGGTTTTTGGCCCATGTGCTGCAGAATGGAGATAGATCGGATTAGAAGATCGGATACACGGACAAAGCATGGGAAACCAATGAAGCCAAGGATCCTAGACCCCGAATGAGGGCCCGGGACGACACAGAGTCCGCTAGGCCCGCAGGACAACATTAGACATATCTTTGAAGGATCGGAGGGACTCGAATGGTACCAGATTGGAACCAGGGCCAGGAGGAAGACCTGCCCGATAGGTAGGATAGTCTGGCGCGCCTATCTTATTCCAAAACCCTCTACACCTCCACTGTAGGATAGAAGGGCGGAACGAATAAGTAAGTAAGTAAGTAAGTTACGGCCCCAAGCAATGAAGATCACTAATATGTAGATCTTAGAAGCTTGATGACAAGATCACTAATGTAAGAACGATGACAAGAATCAGTAATGTAGAACTGATCGACAAGAATCACTAATTGTAGGAACTATGACAAGATCCCCTAAATATTAGAAACTGATGGACAAAGTCACTAAGTAGCACGTGCATGACCAAGAATCACGCTAATGTAGATGACACTCGAAAGATAACTATTGATGACGCAAGATCACACTAAATGCAAGAACTGATAGACTCACTACAAGATCACTAATGTAGAACATGATGAACAAGATCCAATTTGTAGAAACTGATGACAAAGAAATACCAAGTGGAACAAGAAAGGGGAGATAAAATAAGGCGCTTTGACGGATATGGATATGACACACATTCTAAAAAAAACCGCTGAAAACCTCTTACAATGCAGCCACTTGTTCAGAACAAATCCCCAGTGTAAGAAAAGAAAGAATTAAGTGAAAGGTGCGGAGAAGGACGAAAAACACTCTGAGGAAAAAAAACCAAGATTTAAAGAAGACATGAAAAGAACTTCTGAGCGGGCGGCGCCGCAGGTAGGCACAGCTAAGTATTGCAGGCTAGTACTTTGAGTTAAATTACTTGGGGGTATTATGCTGCCACGCGTGGTGATCCAGGTGATAATGTGATGGTAATAATTGAAACTGGAATGAATTTTTTTTTATTATCGTACATTATTATTCTTCAAGGTCAAGTGGTTTTGACATGCGCCACTTTTTTTTTTAACTGCAGGATTTCTCGATAGATTGACGACATTGTTTATGTTCTCTTGTTTCTTTCTCGTTTCGTTTTCGTGCATTACTTCCTATTCTAGTTTTGGGCTTCGGATCTAACATTGTTTTTCGCAGTACAGAAATGTACAATCCTATATATTAAACCGTGTTGCTAGTTATTCCAGCGGGGGTAGTTTGAATGGCGACCTGTCAACTAAGTACAGAGGTTTCATCTCCATGACTTCAAACTGTGTATGTTAAAAACTTACCGGGCACATTCCTGTTGTTAGCTGAACCCGTTAACAAACATAGGTCGACACAGGAAGTTGTTCTGTTAATTGTAGTTAGTTCGATATAGTGGCACGTTGAAATCTCCAGGGATGTAACGCTCTATGATGAGTTGGATTGGGCAAAGTACAAGGAGGTGTTACAGGAGGCCGAAACAAAGGAGATGAAGGGGCCGAAACTGTGGGCGAATTAAGAGGGACGAAACACTTGATCGCACGGCTGGGGGACAAAAGATTAAAGGGTGGGGGGACACGGGGACCGACTTTTGGCATGGGGATAATTCAGTTTACCTCTGTCTCGTATAGCTTCTGTATACGAGTTTCATTTATTGTTAATCACCAGAACTAAAGCTCGGTGATGGTGGATTAAAGACTAGTGCATGCTTTCTAACTTGTAGTTTACGGATACCACTTGGGGGTGTTCCTGTAGTGTACTTCTTATTTAGGGGTGGTCCGTATGTGCCTTAATCTTTAAAATGTAACATCGTTTTCAAATTGCTGCTCTTTACCAGACCGTGTTGTCCATCGATAGTGCATCTATTAATCTCTTAATCAACTCAAATCACATGGGTACACCCATAATATCTCTTTTCAGGACAATAAAAGGACCACCACATTCTTCAACGGTACTAATTCAATAGAGGATATCCATCACCATCGCACAAGCAACACACACAATAGGTTAAGAAACTCCTCGAATACTGTGGTGAACCCCTGAATCTGGAGTTAGGAAAATACACCAGAGATTCAACGGTAACGAAATAAAACAACATGCTGCTGTAATCATGTGACAAAAACAAGCAAGATTCGTCAGGCTTGACAGGACAGAATAGAAAAACCAACAAAGACTAAGGACATGCAAGAACTAACACATTCCTAACGTGTACATCAGCTGCTATCTACGAGATATACCTAAAAAGAAAACCTGATGTTAACCAATTATATTATAGTTCACCAGACCACAAAAGTTTTTATATTAATGTTTTTTTTGGGACATGACGTCCTAATTTAACAAACGGACACAGTGTCTAGTATTGATAATTTATAAAACTTTTATAACATATAGGAAGGGAAAACCGAGGCCTGTATTGTTAACAGATATAATAAATATTTTATTTAGGACAAACATTAATGGGTATGTCTTATAAGGGCCACTCGTAAGATATAAATGAAGTCAGAAACAATAGAAAAAAGAAGTTGAAACCACTAGATACATACAGAAAATAAGAAAATGCCAACAGTGGTTTAGTCAACCTGGAGCAGATTTCAACAATGGCCACACGTGACCAACATTGTATTTCGGACATCTCTCCTCCACAAAAAACAGAACGTTACCCTTGTTAAATTGACAGTGTTGGGAAAAGTCTAGGCCAACAGTATTCTTCGCGACAAAGCTCTTACGGGTTCGATTTAAGGTTCGATTCACGATATCCGGACACATTCAAATCTCCGTGTACTATCCAAAGCCTGGTAGTAAAGGTAAATGGGTACCAACTTTTTCTTTTGGGTTAGGGGCTATTATAACTACGATAAACAGGAAAGCTCAGCGACATGGGAGGAAGGGAACCTGAGTAGCTCTTCACTCAACCATTCATTGCTGGACCTAGGTTTAAGTTGATAGTTCTAACACTTTCACTCCCCTATGCTGCTATGTGCTCTTGAAGTGCTTCTACCATGATATCCTCCCCAAAAAATATATAATTAAATTAAAAGGATCACGTCGTGAAACGTTCCCATTCAGGCAATTATTGGGAATATAAAGGTGTTTAGGCCCATATTTTATTGACCATCGGCACACAAAGGGGTGGCGTGGGGTAATCAGTAGGTCAGCATAACGCACGGCCGCCCTTTTTAACACTTGCCCAGAGGTTGATCTTAGTGTACCCACATTTTATGAGGCTGGGTAAGAACCCCTAAGATCCGTCTCCTCTCATGCGGTCGAAGAACCGTATTTGCGGTTCTAACAATCAAATCCACCTCAACTCGGGGAAAGATTGAACCCCATGGGTAAATCTCCACCTGAAGCTAGGAAGCCAGTGCATACTAACCCAGCTGCTAGAATAATAGGAAAGTTTAAATAATTCAAGTATGAAACTTACAAAATTGAATAAATAAACAACTGACCTCAAATAAGATCAAACTTGGATCATAATGGTTGATATGCTGTTGCTCTTGCCACTTAATTATTTATACAGTTTGTCTGTTGACAAGTTCAACAATGTTTTTATATGATAATGCAACAGTAATTTCATCCTAAATATTACTTCGTGTATATATACCTACCGGTTGTGTAGACAAGGGTGTAACCTTTCACTCTTTTTTCTCTTATATATTAATCTCCCCCAATTATCTTCATTCTCCTCTTCTGCTCCCCCCACCCCCATTTTTTCTTCATTACCACTTCATATTACCTCCAATCAATCATGTCTGCATCTATTGCATCAGTCCATATCCTTCTTATCTAGTGAAATTACAATATTTTAGCTAACGAACTATAAATCCTCAACCCAATAACTGAGTTAATATTATCTATAAACATTCATCAAACTAAAAAAATAAATGCTCACACGCAAAGCAAATGTAGTGACGTTGTTCCTTCTAGACCTCACCTTACCTTTGACCATTACTTATTCACAGAACCATGACCATTCAAAAAACTACTTGACAGTACAAAAGGTACTGCAGTTACTTATCACTTTAAAAATTATCCCCCTTTCTAAATTATTTCCCATTCCCTTTTAACTCCCACAAAATAAGGTGTATAAGCATCCATTCTGTCATGAAAAAGTTTTTTTTATCGGAATTTCTTGTTTTTTTTAATGTAGATTTTGTTATGTTTGCTTATCTTTACAACTTTAAAACACACTTCTTTTTTCCTTTGGTATACTTATCTTCTCTTTATTAATCCATTAACGTAAAAAAAACATATGTCAAAATGATCTAAATGAAGTAAAAGACTGAAGACAAGTGATAGGGAAAGCCTTTGTAGATCACCAGATCTTCATTTGTATCTCATTGTTAGCTGCTTTTTTGTTTTTTTTCTTTTCCTTTTTTCTTTTTAAATGCTTAATGGGATCACCAGGATCGTGAAACTAACAAATAAAAGCAGGCCGAGGGACTCGGCTCAAAATTCTGTTTTAAAAAGGTATTATTCTTAAAAATAAAAGTTTCTATTTCAGCTATGGTTGATTCTTGTAAACTGGTAAACGTTACGAGTTAACGGAATACTGAATTCACAAAAGTCTATTGCCAAATCATACGAGTTAATGAAAGACTGAATTCAAAAGTCTATGTAAACTATACGTGTTAATGGAATAATATGAATTCCAAAAGTCTATGTTAAACTATTTGAGGTTAATGGAAAACTGGAATTCAAAGTCTATGTAAACTTATACGAGTTAATGGGAAACTCATGAATGCAAATGTTTATCGTAAACTATGAATTCAAAGGTCTATGTAAACACTATATGGGAACGTTAATGGAATATATTGAAATTCAAAAGTAATAAGTAAACTATACTGTTCAAAAAAGAAACGCATAGCTACTGAAGGCACCAACACATAGCCCAATAATTTTGACATTTCTCAATAACTTTTTTAATTTAATGAGTTAAATTGTTCAAATTGCACACAAGAATACCTTAGGGTTCAACCAATCAATTGACAGTGTTGTTAAGCAATGCTGTGGTCACGAGAGAGTGTTTATGGTGAGCGTACGTTGCTATTCAGGTAAGTCATGGTGATGTATGGAGCCTCCTCCTTGTCATCTGATCAGTGCACTGGGCCATCGTATCCTGGAGGGATGGAGATGCGATCAGATGACGTTCTGATGTGGGCCTGTGGGTTATGGACCAGCTACCTCGTCCTTACTGTAGTGTCCTGGAACAGAACACGACGATTGAGTATTGAGCAAACGTCTCGGCGACAAACACGTCTATGCAGCTCATCCCACAGGTGCTCAATCGGAACTCATGTCTGGAGACCAGGGATGGACCCGAGGGAAGGAAGGGTGAGAATGTTGTTGGCAGTCAGGAACTGCGTGGTCAACCGTGCACAATGGGGTCTGGCGTTGTCCTGTTGAAACACAGAACCTTTGGGCAGCCAAAAGTGGAAGGACATGGGGTCGAAGAATTTCATTGACGTATTGTTGCGCATTCAAGCCTTCTTCAATATGCACCAATTGACTCCTTCCGTTGTAACTGATCATTCCCCACACCATTGCACCTCCACCACCGTGCGGCGGAGCTTCATCAACGAAATTTTGGTGGCAAAACTTTTCATTTCGCCTTCAGTAAGACCTATCCGCCCCGTCCTATTCATGGACGCTGCACTCAACGAAAATGAAAGATTCGTCCCTAAACCAGTCACGTCTTCCCAATTGATTGTCAGCTGCCCAGGTATGCGTTGGCTAGGTTGGCCCAGAAGTCGATTTTGGCGATGGCGGCGAGCGTAAGGACAGGTCCTCGGTGATAGTCGTTTGTGCCCAAAGTCCAGCGTCATGCAGTTCTATTCCGGACAGTTTGATCAGACACATGACGTCCTGCAGGCAATGACTGGGACAGTTGAGAAGCTGTTGTAAACCTGTCTCTGAGGTGACGAAGCCGAATAAAGCGATCCTCCGCTGCTGTTGTCACTCTGGGTCGTCCACTGCGATGCCGGTCTTCAACTGAGCCAGTGGCTTGGGAACCTCGCGGTGCCAAAGTCGTCTCTGATTAGGTACTACTCTTGATGCACAGTTTAGATTGCCTGGCAACCTGACTTTGGACTTTCCGCCTGCATGCAGTCGGCCAATAGCAATGCTTCATTAAATTTATCGATAGAGACCGCCATAAATATCTGCTTGAAATTGAACTGAATTAATTTTTTGTGGATGTAGCGTTTATCCTTTTATAGGTTTTCAGTTGCGTAGTCAGTGGAATAGTGTTCACCCAAATTTTGTTGCTTTCATTCGTGCGCGCGACAAACATGTGCTGTGGTCAAAAAAAATTGCGTCATACTAACACTATTGACCACTGTCCAAAGTTGCGTAACGATTCCACAAAACGAACGCAATTCAGGTCAGAACACGTGCATTTGACACTGTAAAGAACATGCTTGAGGCTGGTTTTTATACCCTAGCACCAAATTTCTACTTACAAACTCATGTAAAAACGCGCCTCGGATAACTATGCGTTTCTTTTTTTGAACAGAATGATATACAAATTCTCTTCATGCACTGATTGTGTTTAAGCCCCTTATTTCGAGGATACTGAACTTGATATCTTAAGTGAAATGTTTGAGACCTATTGTATATAGAATATCAAGTATAGAAAAAATAAAACTTGTTCTGATCGTAATCGCTTGAGTTTAACTTGATATGGACCCAACCTGCAGCGTGCATTAATGGTTCCTCAGATTAACTGCATGAGAAAGTTGAACTCGATAAATCTTAAGGGAGACGTCCACTCACACTAGTAGGTTGTTTGAAAAAAAGTCTGCTCACAAACTCTAATAAATTCGTTCGATCTTTTTCGGAACCTGTACTGATGGTCCCTTGCACTTGTGAATTTTTCGATCCCACGTTAAGCTTCCTGGCTGGCCGTTCTATCCGATTAGAATGCCAAACCACGTAATCATGTTAGACTGGGTAGACTTCCATCAGGACTGAAGACTCTTTTTGCTTGAATATTTATCCTCACAGTAAATAAATTCCCCATAAAACAGCTGTGAACCCCAATCCCCCCCCCCCCCCCCCCCCCCCCCTCAGGAAAGTCTATTTGGTTTCCCCCCGCATGTGTTGAAAAATCGGTTCCGACTTCTGGCGATCTTGTCGTCATATATTTGGGTTTCCAAAAATGTAGAATGGGAACTGTGTCACTTAGTGATCCCCGCCCTCGAATCAGGAACCCAGGCACCATTTGCACACCTTGCGAAAGCACGACTCGGGCGCTCTATAATCACTGCACTGTCAATCGGCACCCGCTCATAAATGGAGCTGACTCTCGGAAAACTTTAAACGCACCATTATATTTTACAACTCTCAGGAAACATTATAGAAGCAGTGCTCAGCAAATGGCAAAAGACTGAAAAAGAAGGAATTTACATAAATTTTGTTTATTTCGCAAACAAGCTTTTTGTGCAGCATACATTATGTGGACAGTTCCCTTATGGAAAATTAATGACGGCGCTTATGGGAATCTTTCACAAGCTGTCACGCCAGTGTCAATGCACTCTAACGTAAAAGCCTATCCTGTATGCCGAAACTTTAGTGTTGTGTTGGGCAGGCTGTTGAGCAACATAATAACTCCTACCGAGGTGTTGAAGACAGAGTACGGACCAGGCGATGTCCTATTAATAAACACCAACTATTTTTCTTTAACAGTCCATAGAGGTCCTGGTGATGCGCGCCAGAACAAAACGAGGGCTGGTCCAAGAGGAATAATGTGAGTGGACTAACAAAGACATTTTTCATTTACACATTTGAAGTAAAGATCTGGATATGAGCAGATGACATTGCACTGCTGGCACATTTCATCAACAACATCATCCAGGAATTGAAAAAAACGGATAGACTTAATAAATTTAGCCAGCAGGTGGGCTTGAACATCAATTTAAAGAAGTCTGAGGTCATTGGACGCTCTATTCTTTTGAGCAACCTCCTGGGTGCCCATATCAGTAAGGAATCCAGATAAACTGGTACAGAAAGATGACCCTTCACAAATTGATACCTAGGAAGCAACTTAGTTACACCAGACGGTGGGCTCATTGCAAAGAACATCAACATCAGAATGAATAAAGGCAGTTTTTGGTGTTTGAACAGCCTTTTTTAGCCTAAATAACATCTGGAAGTCCTCCCAATACAGCACAAGCACAAAATTAAGATTATATCAGAGCTGCGTGCTTTCTGTGCTTCTCTATGGTGCGGAATGCTGGAGAGTCACAGAGAAGGAAATGTCCAGAAATTGTCCTCTTTTCACACAACATGCCCTCTAAGAAAAAAATTCATCCGAATCTTTTTGCTCCAGCGAAATTACCAATCACCAACCAAGATCTTTACTCCGTAGCAAGCCAAACGCAAATAGGATATGCATACCATCGAATCTTAGCTCGGGCGAAGACGCTGGAGCTGGCGTTGGTCATGTCCTCAGAAAAGAGACCCCGATTGCCATCACAAACTAGAACTGCTATGCTTTTTGGACCCTGAAGGAAAGCGAAAGAGGCGAGCCACTTAACCAAAAAACAACATTGGCGAGGAACTGTGGAGGCTGAGATGCAAAGAACTGAACCAGCGAGTTGGTAGCCACCAATGTACGGACAGGAATGGACACCGACCCGTTGCACCAAAGTGATAATCAATTTGTTGTTTGCCACTACAAGAGACGCCACCTAACAGGCGTGATGGACAACTGACTGCTTTGAACGGTCGATGGCTTCCCGTGGAATAACGATCGAAAGAAGTTGAAAAGAACTTTAAACAAAACATTCTGGATAAAACAGGAGGTACAATCTGGTTATCAGAAGTGTTTGGTCTCGCATTATTTATGTGCTGTCTCATTCACTTATAAGGTGAGCATCTTCACTCATCGCAAGGTCGCCCAATGGGATCCTCCAACGTGTCTTCTGTATCTTGTCTTGAAAATGGTGCCACTTACTGATAGACTTCTTTAAATCGGTTCTTTGTCATTGCATGTGAAAATCATCCCCACTTATCTGACGCTGTATATAGACTAACTGCTCGTCTTTGCAAACGCTTGCAAGTCTGACAGCTTCTATTATTGGGGTCTTTCCCTTCAGTGATGTACCACGTGTGTTATGTATTTGAATGTACATCGCGCCCAAGAGATATCTTTAGCTTCTGTCGGAAATTTTGATCTCCTTTTATCATTCGATGTTGACACGCTCATTATAATATGATTTTAGCTAATCTTTACTTGTAAATAATAAACACGGTAACAGATTCATTGTATAAGCACCGATTTACAATACTTAAGTGTGAACTCATTGAAGCCACATAAACTGGTTTTAACTATAAAAACGTAAATATTATGTATGTATTAGTGGTTGAATTATAAAATTAGATTCCCGTATCACGTTAGTAGTGATTGAATTTAACTGATACCCGGTATGTTAGTCGTGAATTTATAAATCTTGTACTATATGGGTCATGCAGTAGCCCCCAGTTCATCGAATTATATAACAATAGGATAGTGTGCTATGGTAGTGTTGAATTATTAAACACTAGATATACGTGTCATCGGACAGTTTAGACGGAGAAGTTACCTAAATAGGGATACTTGATATATTTATGTAGTTTATGAATTAAAACTAGATACCTCGTAATGGATGCAGTGTAGAATTATAAAACTAGTTTAAAAGTATCCGAGTGTTCGTGTAGTGTGCTCGAATTATAACTAGATATGTTCTATTGTGTTATGGTAGTGCGAATTCAAGTTGAAACTAGGCTATGTGTATGGTTACGTGACGAACTTTGAATGATTCTCCCTTGTATGTTGTTGTCGGTAGTTGTGAATTATAAACAGTACTAGATATAGTCGTATGGTAGTAAGGTGGAATTATAAACTGTTGATATGTGTTATATGATTTAGTTGTGAATTAATAAACCATATTTAATCTCCGATGTTCGGAGGGGTTACCCATTGCAGCTGGGTCGGCCTCATGGAGCCGCCAGGTCCTGGTAGGGACGACACTCTCTTCAAATGTACCTGTCGCCAGCAGGTCTCGAGTTAATGACGACAGTCCAAATCACACGGTCGACGAAAAAAATCCTAACTAATTGCACGTGTCGCCCGGAGGTTTGATCGGTATCAACCCTTGGTAGACAGATTGCGGGTGTTGTAACCTTCTTTCTACGTTCTAGCGATTCGGCTCTTGAGTTAATAAATCTAGATATTTTTGTATTGTTAGTATCAAAATTTTTAGACTAGATATGTGTATCGTTAGTACCGTGAATTCATAAACTAGATAACCCGTATGTATTAGTGTGAAATTATAAACTAGATACCTGTATGTACTGTGAATTATAAAATAGATACCCCAGTATGTTAGGGCTGTCGAATTATTAAACTCAGATTACCCTTATGTCAGTGCGAATTATAACTATAAAAACTTAGATATGATGTGTACGTTAGTTGTTAATTATAAACTAGATAAGTGAACATTTATGTATAGTTGTGATTTATTATAAAACTAGATTAGGTGTATGTTGGTATGAATTAATAAAACATAGAAATTTGTTGCTAGTTGTTCAAGTTAGTTGAAATTATATAACTTGCATATATTGTCATAGTTTATGTGTGAAATACTATATACTAGTTACCCAGCCTATGTTAGTGATGATATATTATAAAAACAAGATTATGTTGTTACTGGTAGGTGTGAATTTATAAAATTAGATATATGCATGGTAAGTTGTAGAGTGAATCATTAATCTAGACAGTAAATAAATTTATATACAACTTTCGCAAAGAAATCTACTAGGGTCAAGCTAAATGGGGACACGAAACAGCTCCTTACACGATTCACCTTACTCAAGATAACATGAGGACGCGTACACCATCTTAAAGCTGGGGAGTGTTCCTTTAGACATTTTCTCATGACGCAGTTTTGAACACCAAGTTCACTTTTGCAACGCGATACTGAGGACAAGTTTCTCTAACACCACTTGTTTGTGCCCAATCGGACGTCTTCTTAAACGCTATTCCACAGGGTATTATATACGTCTTTAGGCACCCAGGGTATAAAGTATAAACTATACAAGTGTAACCATGCTGTAGTGAAATTGAGAGATACAACGGTTAAAATCCCTCCAAAAGATAACATTTTAAGGATAAAAAAACATACTGCGTAGGCTGCGAATAGTACATGATCGCCTAGACCGCGGGTCATCATCCTCCATAATAATTGACTTGCTAGACAGGAGGGGAACGGAGGATCAAAAAGGAAAAATATGACTGGAAAGATTGCGTGAGACTAGAAAGGCTAAGGAGACGCAAATGGGGGGGGGGGGGGGGGGGGGGAAGGAACGGAGAAAAGTCACGTTCCCCAAGTTGACATAAAAAGTAAGCAACTCGACAGAAGGGACCTTAGATATAATACGCCACAGTCATTTATTGGACGCTTTTGCAATACCAAGCCCTTGATTTGAATTCAGCGGCTAAACGCAGATGTTCGAAATATTACAAAATTTAAAAAGTACTTTTTTTCTTAATATTAATGTTAGGAATATAAAAATTAGCTGGCCGGATGGCCTATTCTGAGCAGTGAACTAATATGTTCTTAATTTTACAGACGGATAGATAATATTGAAGATAATGACAAAAGACAGTGTTGTTCACATCATCGAAAGACTGTATTGAATCTAAAAGTGTCGCTAATTGCACAAAAAAAAACACGACCTCGAAACGCAGGTGTTCAAATCTACTTAGTATGGAAGAGAGGGTTTTTGGGTGGTAGCTGTGTCTAAATATAACTTTTAACGACAAAATTTTGGAGGGGAGAGAAAGGTTGGTTCAAAAATCAAGTACAATTTTGTAGAAACACAAGTAGAGACGGACAGACTAACAGATAACCATCCATACTTGACTGAAGCATGACTGAAATGACTTTAGGGTAGGAAATTTGAAAAAATTTAAAATAAACCTAGGCAGTGATTGGCCACAGACAATCATATCATTAGCGCTCAGACGCGAAAGTGGGGCCATTTCTCAATAGTTGTTCAGTGATAGACACAGATTTTAAAGTGTGGTGATTTCCATATGAAAGAAAGTGTAATAATTTTAGGGACGCCATACTATAGCCAGCAGCTCAGCTGAGTTTTGCTAGCAATTCTGTGTTATTTATTCATAATCTGAGCTGCGAGTTTCTGTTGTCAACAAAGCAGTGACTATTCAGTTGGTGACTTTACTCGAGTGTATCTGTGCAGTACTTGTGACAGAGACCACCATTATTGCCCGCCAGCACGGAGAGGTGGGACCATCAGTTTTCCAGCACCAGAGCTACAACTTATAAGATGAGTGAGCCTCTGGTCTGCTGGACATTCACCAAAGCGCTTTAGTTTTACTAATACCCCCATAAAAAATTCCCACCATTTTCTGGACACTGTGTAGTCAATATAGACAGGTGTGATGAGGCCACCCCAACAGCACAAACATTAACTATCCTCCCAAGTAGATGACTACTAGAACATTTTAATAAAACTAACTAGTATAGTACATATATATGTACACTATTGCATTTATGATATAATATTCCATGCATTTCTTTCATAATCTCTAAATCCTTTTAAGTTCTGGTCAACCTAAAAAATTGATCCAGAACAAAATAAATGTAATATAATTTTATCAAAAAATTTTACACACGTGAGTTAGTTCAGTGTATTTTAACATTTATTAATAATATTAGTCTTGTTAAATATCTGTGGGTATATCTATAACCTATTACACCACACTACATATCATAACCCTAGACACTTTACGTAGCCACATTCATTAAAAAAAAAATTAAGTGTGAGGTCGTAGTGGTAGCAAGAAAGGCCTTCTGACAATTCTCAACTACATTTTATCTCAGGAGCCTTCACAGCTGGCCTCATACAATTACATTTAGTAATATCCTCATCATACAATACCACCAAACTCCACTCCATTATTGCGGTCTTGCCCAGGAATAACTAGCCCAACAGTACTATTAGGCTCCCCTGGTGGGAGAAATCAAAGTACGGAAATAAATTGTAAAATTCCTTTAAAATTAAAAGTGTCCCTGCAGATAAAAGTTGGTGAATCTTCACAGCCAGTAATAATTAATTAGTTAACTGGTTAGTTAGAATTAGTTAGACTATAGTCATAAGAAGTACTTAGTGTATTTACTGGTTAGAGATTTATCTTGTATATTATTATATTGTCTAAAAAGTATGGCGGAGCTGGCAAAAATTTAGATCAGCTGCTGTGCTCACCGCGAAGGAGATGGGAATGGATGGTCAAATTTTAATTCAATATACGTAACGGCTGAATGTGATAAAATATATTGAAAGGGGAAGAAAGGAGATTAGTAGCTGAAGAAAAGAGGTTGAAATTGGTTGAAGGAAGAAGTTAGAGAGAAATTAAGAGGCTGCAGATTGAGGAGAAGAAAAACGACAGCAAAGATTGGAGGCAGAAGAAAAAGGACAGCAAAGGGAGGGCAGAAGAAAAAAAGACAGCCGAAAGGGAGGCAGAAGAAAAAAAGTTGACTGCCGAAAGGGAGGCAGAAGATAGAAGGTTGCAAAGGGAGCACGAATTACGACTAAGGGAGCTGGAATTACAAGGCCAGGCTCCTGAAAATGGTGCCAGCCCTTTTGCCTCAGATGCTACGCCCAGTCTGGGAGCCTCAAACTCAGCTATGGGGTTTCATTTAGACCATTTTGTTGAAAAAGACGATGACATAGAGGGGTACCTAGGACGTTTTGAGTTATTAGCTACTACATATGGGTTAGAGAGAGAGAGGTGGAGCTTTAAGCTATCACAGGGATTGAGAGGTACTTCTTATGAAGTATTTGCCAAAATGAACAGGGAAGACCAAGACAATTATGACATGTTAAAGCAGGCTTTGTTATTAAGGTACGAGAAGAATGGTGAATTTTATCGTAAGAAATTTAGAAATGCCAAACTGTTGTCTGGGGAGACATACCACCAATTCTCTGCTAGACTAGAAACCTATTTGGAGAAATGGACGGCTCTGGGGAAGACCCAAGATCTTAAAGAAATGATCATGATTGAGCAATTGAGAGAGTCCATGGCTCCAGACATGAGAAAATTTCTCATGGAACAAGGTGCAGAGGAGTTGGGGGAAATTTTAAATGTTGCTGAGAGGTATCAGGCAGCCCAGGCAGAGGTAAGTGGTGCTAAAAAGAAGCACATAGACAATTTTAAAGCTCCACAGCAATTTAATAAATTTGATAATAGAGAGCAGGGAAATAAAGGTAGGACAAACTTTGAGCGGCCAAGAAATGACTATCGCGACAGAAACTCACAGTTCAATGACCAAAAGTTCAATGAAAGAAAACCGTTGAACCAAGGAAAAAGATGGTGTAAATGGTGCAAGAAGGATAACCATAACACCGAATTTTGTAGAAGGAAACCTTCAAACATTGCTGCAATGAAGTCGGGGACGCAAAGATTAAAGGTTAATCCTAAGGGACAACAGGAACCTTATCACCCCCCAGTTTGTGAGGATGTTATTTGTAATGGGGTCACCATAAGGTGCCTTTATGATACAGGTTTGGATTATGATTCAGTTGTGAAGTCTAGCCTAGTGGACCCAAGTCAGTATACCACAGAAACAGTGGAAATACAAGGGGCGACTAAGGACATACCACTCATGACACTTCCCATCGCAAGGATAACGGTGAAAACTCGCTATGTGGAAGGAGAAATCAGAGCAGCAGTGATAGATGAACCAATCTACCCTCTGATACTGGGGTGTAGATACGTCTTCTTGGGGAATCCCGAGAAACCTGTGATCATGGCGACAGTGCAGACCAGGTCACAGAAGAAGGAGGAAGAAGGTGAACCTATAAATGCTCATCCAGAGGAGATGAGGAAGGCGCAGGCTGAGGATAGGACACTCAAGCCCTGTTTTAAAAAAATTGCCCAAATGCCACACACCTCCGAGCAAGGGGGAATATTTCATGAAGAACAAACTATTATACAGGAAGACAGGAACTAGATCCACTGGTCACGGACAGTTAGTTCTTCCCAAGATATATAGGGCAAACTTAATAAGGAGCTTACATGTTGGAAAAGATGGTGACCATGAGAAAGTCGGTACCATCTGCCAAAAGATTGCTCGAAAATACTATTGGCCCGACGTAAATGTCGATGTTGAAAACTTTGTAGAAGCATGTGGCGTATTTCATGAGGGAACACCCACAAAGGGAAAATATGTGCAGGACCTAGAAACGCCACGGGGCAACTTTAGGCCTGAAAGAAAAAAACTAATTATACTCGGGTAGACAAAGTGGAATGGGAGCCCCCTTTTCACACCCAGTCTTCACTTGAATGGATTAACATGGCCACTATGCGAAGAGTACAAAGAAGAAATTTTACCCAGGATAAGATGACAATCCCTCGGTCAGACTTATATAAACTGGAAGAACAGACAAGAGAGCGAAGATCTCTCATAAGCAATCTAAAGTGGGGAGACAAACCCCAGAAAAAAAATTGGTAGTGGTCGATTTGTGAGTGATGATTCTAGGAAGAAAAGTCCTCATTATAAAGCTTCTAAGGGACGGGACCAGACGGGTTCCATGAAAAATAAGTATGATAAATTAAAGATCCAGATGTAACTTTATTAAGGACCTGGACAGATGAGAAGGCGGAAGAGACTGTTACCTCATCGTATCAATATGTGAACGAACTGACCACTCGTTTGAAAGCTGGATGGAAACTGGCAAATGATAATTTGAAACAAGCCAGGAAGAAACATGCAGCATATTTTAATAGGAAGGCAAAGGACAGGGAACTGGCAGTCGGAGAGAAGGTGCTGCTTCTACTACCCGGAAGCCAGAATAAATTACAAATTGGTTGGCAAGGTCCATATACGGTTCTAGAGAAGGTGTCTAGAACAAACTATAAAATTGACAAAAAGGGGAAGGAAAAAGTTTATCATGTAAACCTGTTAAAGAAGTATCTGGACAGACCACTCCAGGAAAGCACCCCCTTATTGACCTTGGCTATTGCCACCCAGATGCAAAAAGAACCACTCACCTCACATGAATACCCATTACATCCTTGTGAAACAGCAGCACAGGTAAAAGTCAGTAAGCACCTGACTAAAAACCAGAGGGAGAGAGTTCAAAAGGTTCTGGAGGAACATACAGATGTATTAACAGATAAACCAGGCCATACAAATTTGCTACAGTATGACATGAAACTGGTAGACTCAAACCCAATCTGTATGAGAGCCTATTCTATTCCGTTCGCGAAGGAGAAGGCATTGAAGGAAGAAATAGAGTATTTGTTGAAGGAGGGGATTATTTCGCACAGTGAATCATCTTTTAGTTCTAGTGTCGTTTTGTTGAGAAAACCGTCTGGGGAACACAGACTGTGCATAGATTACAGGAAACTGAATGCTGTCACAGAAGGACAAGTGGATCCATTACCAGACACAAAACAGTTATTTGCCAGACTGAACAAGGCAAAATACTTTTCAAAGGTGGATCTTAGTAAAGGCTATTACCAGATCCCAGTGAAGCCTGAAGTGAGACCTTATTTGGCTTTTAGCACTTCGGATGGACATTATGAATTCAATATGCTACCATTCGGACTGAAAAATGCTCCGAGTGTGTTTTCAAGGATGATGCGCAAATTGTTGGATCCCCTGAATAACCCATGTATCACAAATTTCTTTTTTAATGATCCGGCGACCACCGAGACATTTGAAGAACACATTGAAGCTCTGGAGATGTTGTTTGATAGACTTCGGGAGGCGAACTTAACTGCTAGGCCAACAAAATGTTGTATTGGATGCAAAGAGTTGGAATTCTTGGGACACACTGTATATCAGGGTAATATGACCCCTGATCCTAAGAACTTGGAAAAACTGCAGAGAGCACCTAGGCCACAAACAAAAAAGGACGTGCGATCATTCGTGTCGTTATGCGGATTTTATCAGAAATACATCAACAATTTTAACGCTATTTGTGCTCCTCTGACTGATCTGACTCGCAAGGGACTTCCAGATAAAATTATTTGGACTGCACAATGTGAACTAGCGTTCCAAGAGTTAAAGGAAAAACTCACTAGCAAGCCTATTCTCAAACTGCCTGATTTGACACAGGACTTTGTCTTAAGAACCGATGCAAGTAATGTAGGACTCGGAGGGGCTTTGTTGCAAAGATCATCTTCACCTGATGGGGAACTTAACCAGTCGCTTATGCAAGCCGCAAATTGAATAAGGCGGAACAAGGATACTCCACAGCGAAAAAGAATGTTTAGCATTAATCTGGGCAATAAAGAAGTTTCAAATCTATCTGTATGGTAGGACTTTTGTGGTGGAGACGGACCATCAGCCTCTCGTGTTCTTGTCTCAGGCTAAGCATGAAAACGCAAGATTGCTGAGGTGGTCTTTGTTGCTTCAACCTTATCAGTTTAGTATCCAATATATCCCAGGCAAATTGAATGTCGGTGCAGATTTCCTCAGTCGGCACCCCTGTGATCAAAATTAGAGTAGTGGCAGACGTGAGGAGTAATTTTACCTATGTGTATCGCTGGTTTTGGAACTTGCCATAGGCATGTTTTCAAGTGGGGAGATGTGTAGTGAATTGACAGAGATACAACGGTAAAATACCTCCAAAGATAACATTTAAGGATAAAAACATAATGCGTAGGCTGCGAATAGTACATGATCGCCTAGACCGCGGGTCATCATCCTCCATAATAATTGACTTGCTAGACAGGAGGGGAACGGCGGATCAAAAAGGAAAAAAAATATGACTGGAAAGATTGCGTGAGACTAGAAAGGCTAAGGAGACGCAATTGGGGGAGGAGGGGGGGGGGGGGGGGGGGGGGGGGGGGGGGGAGGGTGGGAGAAACGGAGAAAAGTCACGTTTCCCAAGTTGACATAAAAAGTAAGCAACTCGACAGAAGGGACCTTAGATATAATACGCCACAGTCATTTATTGGACGCTTTTGCAATACCAAGCCCTTGATTTGAATTCAGCGGCTAAAACGCAGATGTTTGGAATATTACAAAATTTAAAAAGTACTTTTTTCTTAATATTAATGTTAGGAATATAAAAATTAGCTGGCCGGATGGCCTATTCTGAGCAGTGAACTAATATGGTCTTAATTTTACAGACGGATAGATAATATTGAAGATAATGACAAAAGACAGTGTTGTTCACATCATCGACAGACTGTATTGAATCTAAAAGTGTCGCTAATTGCACAAAAAAAAAACACGACCTCGAAACGCAGGTGTTCAAATCTACGTAGTATGGAAGAGAGGGTTTTTGGGTGGTAGCTGTGTCTAAATATAACTTTTAACGACAAAATTTTGGAGGGGAGAGAAAGGTTGGTTCAAAAATCGAGTACATTTTGTAGAAACACAAGTAGAGACGGACAGACTAACAGATAACCATCCATACTTGACTGAAGCATGACTGAAATGACTTTATGGTAGGAAATTTGAATTTAAAAATAAACCTAGGCAGTGATTGGCCACAGACAATCATATCATTAGCGCTCAGACGCGAAAGTGGGGCCATTCTTCAATAGTTGTTCAGTGATAGACACAGATTTTAAAGTGTGGTGATTTCCATATGAAAGAAAGTGTAATAAATTTAGGGACGCCATACTATAGCCAGCAGCTCAGCTGAGTTTTGCTAGCAATTCTGTGTTATTTATTCATAATCTGAGCTGCGAGTTTCTGTTGTCAACAAAGCAGTGACTATTCAGTTGGTGACTTTACTCGAGTGTATCTGTGCAGTACTTGTGACAGAGACCACCATTTTTGCCCGCCAGCACGGAGAGGTGGGACCATCAGTTTTCAGCACCAGAGCTACAAATATAAGATGAGTGAGCCTCTGGTCTGCTGGACATTCACCAAAGCCCTTTAGTTACTAATACCCTCATAAAAATTCCCACCATTTTCTGGACACTGTGTAGTCAATATAGACAGGTGTGATGAGGCCACCCCAACAGCACAAACATTAACTATCCTCCCAAGTAGATGACTACTAGAACATTTTAATAAAACTAACTAGTATAGTACATATATATGTACACTATTGCATTTATGATATAATATTCCATGCATTTCTTTTATAATCTCTAAATCCTTTTAAGTTCTGGTCAACCTAAAAAATTGATCCAGAACAAAATAAATGTAATTCTATCAAAAAATTTTACACACGTGAGTTAGTTCAGTGTATTTTATCATTTATTAATATTATTAGTCTTGTTAAATATCTGTGGGTATATCTATAACCTATTACACCACACTACATATCATAACCCTAGACACTTTACGTAGCCACATTCATTAAAAAAAATTAAGTGTGAGGTCGTAGTGGTAGCAAGAAAGGCCTTCTGACAATTCTCAACTACATTTTATCTCAGGAGCCTTCACAGCTGGCCTCATACAATTACATTTAGTAATATCAACATCATACAATACCATCAACACCCACTACACCATCATCCATTATTTCCTTATTCGTTTCCTTACAGATCCTCCACTGCAGCCGTTCCCCCTTGTAGGAAACCTGCACCAAGCACCCATGTCTTCTTGCAGGGGTGGTTTCTGAAGCAATGGCTTTTACACGATAAGGTTGCCAGCCTAATGTTTAGACGCCTTGTACGACATGCCTGAGGGAGTAGTTGTACTATTCATTCTGACTAGAGACGATTCTCCCCCCCCCCCCCGGGGGGAACTACACAGGGTGTAAATTAGAAACCATTCACCGATTTTTACTAACACTTTGTAATACAAGCTCACAATTTTTTTAAAATAAAATTTTGTCTCGTTTTGGTGAGGCGCGTCCCGTTCAACCTAGTCGGTTATATTAGGGCACATGTAAATATAAAAGACCTTTAGGTCTGATGACGTTGACAAATATATATCTATATATAATTTATTTGTTAAATACAAGCTCATAATCAATGGCCTCTTAGGACATGCCTGAGAAAGCAGTTGCTATATTATTTCTTTGTCAGCTCAGACCTCCCTCCACCCTCCTCGACAGAACTACACCGGGGCCGGAGACCCAATGCTAGTAGAAAAAATACAAAGAGAAAAACACTTCAGTTCGTGAACCCTCAAGAAATAATCATGGAAAAAAAAACATTTCCTGGGCTTCTTTACAGAGACAAACAGAGAGCAGATGTACCGGACATGCTTTCAAGTCATCGAACAAACAAACAACAAAAACCGCGCAAACGAGAAGATCGGGTTTAAAATAGCATAGACTAAAATAAGGCAACTTGTGATTTACATGTGTAGCAGACACGTGACGTGAGTAGGCGCGGTGACACGGAGACAGCCCATTCATTTGTTGTGAATAAGTATGGAAATTACCTGCCGTCCTTAAATAAGTTTTTAAACGGTGGGGGGTGGGGGGGGGAGGGGGGGGGGGGGGGGGGGGGGTGGGGGGGGGGGGGGGCTGTGGAACATACTGACAAGAGAGACATTCAACAAAATATATATTCGTCTATTGAATGGTATCGTGTGTCCCCCCCCCTCTCCCATGTCGTTTGTAATTTTTATTTTTATAATTCGGTTAGCAGTGGGGTTGTAGACCTGTGTATAAACCCGTCAAAGACTGATACACATAAGCCTGGTATAAACAACAGTGAAGTACCAAGTTATATTGATCTAGTTGGTTGTATGAGAGTGATTACGTTAACAATCAGCAAGTACACACACACACACACACACACACACACACACACACACACACACACACACACACACACACACACACACACACACACAAAACTAACATGGAATTTGTTCAGAAGTTGAATCCACGGCTACCAAAAGCAATGCACGAAAATGTCAAGGTGCCCTCAAACCCTCTTCTCTCTTTCCTTCACCCCCGCTCCCGCCCCATAAACCTTCCGAATCAACAGGTCGGATAATGTCAACTTAATGCCATAGCAGATATGGTCGCCGGGGAGTGAAGTGTTAGAGATCTCGCCTACAGTAGGTCTCATCTTTATGAGGCAGGGTGGCCTGTTTCCTTCCTCTCTGCCTCTGCCCTCCATGAATCAATTAAGAGCTGAGTCAGCTACCCAGAATGGAACGTGACCCGACCTGGTTTCGAACCCGCTCCCTTTGTCGCCGGATAAATTAAAAATACGGAGTTTGCATTGATTTATATTTATATAAAGTGGTTTTTTTGTGTGTGTGTTAAATACGGAGACCCCAACAACTTCAGCCACCACCGCTGTCATTAAAGTTATTCAATGCAATAATCTGACCCCAGGATCTTTTACATTTGGGCATGTGCCCCAATTTAACCGACGGACCCTGTGTCTAGGTTGAACGTGGGGCGCCACGCCAAAACGAGGCATAATTTAATATTTTTTTTTTTTTTTGGTTTAAGTTGGTGTCTGAAAGTGTACGAAGATGATAAGGATATCCCTATAACAACAACAGCAATATAACGGATGTCTGGTCAATACAGCAACACTACTGGGATTAAACAAAAGCATCACAGAAAGACAACGTGTTTCTTGTATTACCAGGCAGTCCTTATTCTGGAAACCCCCAGGATAGGAGAGGTACACACACACACACAAACACAAGGAAGAGAAAACTAGAGACAATAATCAGAATGAGCTGAAGCCACGTGATAGCAGGACTTGGTATAAGTTTTGCTTACGACCTATGCCCCATCGGGGTGCTGGCGGCTTAAGATGGCGATGAACAAAGAAAGCGCAGACTTAATAATTTAAACTGTCAAGGGCACGCCAAGGACAGCTAAAAAAAATACTCTTAAGTGGTTGAATTTCTCCGTCCATCTGTATCAGCACGCGACATTCACTGGATGTGTCCTAGATGTCTTAAATCTTGCCTAATGTTATGATGACTACAGATAACAAGAGAACTGCTTAAAAACAGAACCTGTTCTTGTCTTATTCATCGCCGATGAGTGATGTGCAGATTGACGTAAGCGATAATGCATCTCCATTTCTACAGTTCTTTAACACTGTAGTGGGTTTGATGGTATTGTATGATGGTGATATTACTAAATGTAATGTATGAGGCCAGCTGTGAAGGCTCCTGAGATAAAATGTAGTTGTGAATTGTCAGAAGGCCTTTCTTGCTACCACTACGACCTCACACTCAATTTTTTTTCTTAATGAATGTAGCTATGTAAAATGTCTAGGGTAATGATATGTAATCTGGTGTGATAGTTATAGATACAACCACAGATATTTAAGCAGTCTAATAATATTTAACAAATATTATAATACACTGAACTAACTCAAGAGTGTAAAATTTTTGATAGAATTATATTACATTTATTTTGTTCTGGATCAAGTTTTATGTTGACCAGAACTTTTTAAAAAAAGAGATTTAAAAATTATGAAAGAAATGCATGGAATGTTACATAATAAATGCAAGAGTGTACATATATAAGTACTAGACTAGTTAGTTTTATTAAAATGTTCTAGTAGTCATCTACTTGGGAGGATAGTTAATGCTTGTGCTGTTGGGGTGGCCTCATCACACCTGTCTATATTGACTACACAGTGTCCAGTAAATTACAGGAATTTTATGGGGTATTAGTAACTAAAAGGCGTTGGTGAACTTCCAGCAGACCAGAGGCTCACTCAACTTGCATATGTAGCTCTGGTGCTGAAATCTGGTGGTCCCACCTCTCCGTGCTGGCGGGCAATAATAGTGGTCTCTGTCACAACGTACTGCACAGATACACTCGAGTAAAATCACCAACTGAATGGACACCGCCTTGTTGACAACTGAAACTCACAGCTCTGCAATCAAAGTATTGGCTATGTGTCAAAATTCTATTCTCTACCCACGTCTGGACACAACACGGACACAACAACCACATCATACAGACAGGTCAGATCTCTCTGACCAAACAGCACATTTACCATGGTGGTTTTACATCAGATAGGTCCTCCCAGACTATAGATTCTGAAAAAATATTTATTAGTTTCCTTCCCTAAAAGTGGATAGGTAATATGTTTCATTATTCTCAACACTTGATCTGTCTTTCCTAACCCTTGCTGGAGTTTATGTATATTGTTGGTCCCTAGACCCTGACTTGGGCGGGGGGGGTCTAGAGCAAATCCCTACTTGTTTGTAAGGCTAGATTATGATATGGCAGTATCAAATCCCTCGAACATTAAACAATATTCAAAATATACAAAGAAATAATTTCAATCTTACCAGATTATGAATAAAGAACACAGAAATGCTAGCAAAACTCAGCTGAGCTGCTGGCTATAGTATGGCGTCCCTGAACTTATTTCACTTTCTTTCATTTGGAAATCACCACACTTTAAAATACTGTGTCTATCATCGAACAACTATTGAGGAATGGCCCCACTTGCGCGTCTGAGCGCCGATAAAATGATTGTCTGTGGCCAATCACTGCCTAGGTTTATTTCAAATTCAAATTTCCTACCCTAAAGTCATTTCAGTCATGCTTCAGTCAAGTATGGATGTTTATCTGTTAGTCTGTCCGTCTCTACTTGTTTTTTTTCAAAAAACGTACTTGATTTTTGAACCAACCTTTCTCTCCCCTCCAAATTTTTGTCGTTAAAAGTTATATTTAGACACAGCTCCCACCAATGTCCCTTCGCTTCCCTACTAAGTAGATTTGAACACCTGCGTCTCAAGGTCGTGTTTTTTTGTGCAAATAGCGACACTTTTTATTCCATACAGTCTGTCGCTGATGTGAACAACACTGTCTTTTGTCATTATCTTCAATATTATCTATCCGTCTGTAAAATTAAGAACATATTAGTTCACTGCTCAGAATGGGCCATCCGGCCAGCTAATTTTTATATTCCTAACATTAATATTACGAAAAAGTTACTTTTTAATTTTTGTAATATTCCAAACATCTGCGTTCTGCCGCTGAATTCAAATCAAAGGCTTGGTATCGCAAAAGCGACCAATAAATGACTGTGGCGTAACATATCCAAGGTCCCTTCTGTCGAGTTCCTTACTTTATGTCAACTTGGGAAACGTGACTTTTCTCCGTTTCCCCCCCAATTGCGTCTCCTTAGCCTTTCTAGTCTCACGCAATCTTTCCAGTCATATTTTTTCCTTTTTATCCGCCGTTCCCCTCCTGTCTAGCAAGTCAATTTTTATGGAGGGTGATGACCCGCGGTCTGGGCGATCATGTACTATCAGCAGCCTACGCATTATGTTTTTATCCTTACATGTTATCTTTGGAGGTATTTTACCGTTGTATCTCTGTCAATTTCACTACACATCTCCCCACTTGAAAACATGCCTATGGCAAGTTCCAAAACCAGCGATACACATAGGTAAAATTACTCCTCACGTCTGCCACTACTCTAATTTTGATCACAGGGGTGCCGACTGAGGAAATCTGCACCGACATTCAATTTACGGCTTGCATAAGCGACTGGTTTCAGTTCCCCATCAGGTGAAGATGATCTTTGCAACAAAGCCCCTCCTAGTCCTACATTACTTGCATCGGTTCTTAAGACAAAGTCCTGTGTCAAATCAGGCAGTTTGAGAATAGGCTTGCTAGTGAGTTTTTCCTTTAACTCTTGGAACGCTAGTTCACATTGTGCAGTCCAAATAATTTTATCTGGAAGTCCCTTGCGAGTCAGATCAGTCAGAGGAGCACAAATAGCGTTAAAATTCTTGATGTATTTCTGATAAAATCCGCATAACGACACAAATGATCGCACGTCCTTTTTTGTTTGCGGCCTAGGTGCTCTCTGCAGTTTTTCCAAGTTCTTAGGATCAGGGGTCATATTACCCTGATATACAGTGTGTCCCAAGAATTCCAACTCTTTGCATCCAATACAACATTTTGTTGGCCTAGCAGTTAAGTTCGCCTCCCGAAGTCTATCAAACAACATCTCCAGAGCTTCAATGTGTTCTTCAAATGTCTCTGTGGCGACGAGAATATCATCCATGAAATTTGTGATACATGGGTTATTCAGGGGATCCAACAATTTGCGCATCATCCTTGAAAACACACTCGGAGCATTTTTCAGTCCGAATGGTAGCATATTGAATTCATAATGTCCATCCGAAGTGCTAAAAGCCAAATAAGGTCTCACTTCAGGCTTCACTGGGATCTGGTAATAGCCTTTACTAAGATCCACCTTTGAAAAGTATTTTGCCTTGTTCAGTCTGGCAAATAACTGTTTTGTGTCTGGTAATGGATCCACTTGTCCTTCTGTGACAGCATTCAGTTTCCTGTAATCTATGCACAGTCTGTGTTCCCCAGACGGTTTTCTCAACAAAACGACACTAGAACTAAAAGATGATTCACTGTGCGAAATAATCCCCTCCTTCAACAAATACTCTATTTCTTCCTTCAATGCCTTCTCCTTCGCGAACGGAATAGAATAGGCTCTCATACAGATTGGGTTTGAGTCTACCAGTTTCATGTCATACTGTAGCAAATTTGTATGGCCTGGTTTATCTGTTAATACATCTGTATGTTCCTCCAGAACCTGTTGAACTCTCTCCCTCTGGTTTTTAGTCAGGTGCTTACTGACTTTTACCTGTGCTGCGGTTTCACAAGGATGTAATGGGTATTCATGTGAGGTGAGTGGTTCTTTTTGCATCTGGGTTGCAATAGCCAAGGTCAATAAGGGGGTGCTTTCCTGGAGTGGTCTGTCCAGATACTTCTTTAACAGGTTTACATGATAAACTTTCTCCTTCCCCTTTTTGTCAATTTTATAGTTTGTTCTAGACACCTTCTCTAGAACCGTATATGGACCTTGCCAACCAATTTGTAATTTATTCTGGCTTCCGGGTAGTAGAAGCAGCACCTTCTCTCCGACTGCCAGTTCCCTGTCCTTTGCCTTCCTATTAAAATATGCTGCATGTTTCTTCCTGGCTTGCTTCAAATTATCATTTGCCAGTTTCCATCCAGCTTTCAAACGAGTGGTCAGTTCGTTCACGTATTGATACGATGAGGTAAGTCTCTTCCGCCTTCTCATCTGTCCAGGTCCTTAATAGAGCTTCTAATGGACCTTTTATTGGCCTCCCAAATAGCAGAGTTGCGGGAGCCATCCCGGTTGAACTATGTGGTACCTCCCGGTACGCAAACAATGCGGCGGGCAGGAATTGATCCCACAGATCCGGTTTTTTGTGTGCCAGCTTTCTCAGGATAGAAATGAGAGTCCCGTTGAACCTCTCTACCTGGCCGTTCCCTTGTGGATGGTACGGACTACAATGAAAGTGTCTGGCTTGAAATAGCTTAAAAACTTCTTCCGTTAGTTTCCCCTTGAACTGAGAACCATTATCCGTCAAGATTTGATGCGGGAATCCTAATCGGGTAAATATTGTAAGTAGTGCCTCTGCTACATGTTTTGAATCAATTGATGGCAGGGCTACCGCCTCTCCCCACATAGAACAAGTGTCCACCAGAGTAAGGATGTAACTGTTCCTCCTCTTGGTCCGAGTGAGAGGTCCTACAATATCCACTGCAACCCTCTCAAAAAGGTGTTCCCACTATGGGCATTTCCCCTAGAGTTGCAGGAGCAGTCCAGTGCTTTGGAGCTACCCTTTGACATTCTGGGCAGGATTTGACATATCTTTTTATATCCTCCGTTATCCCTGGCCAGAAGTAATGACAAGCTATACGCTGTCCTGTGGCGCTGATCCCCATGTGACCACTGAAGGGAATCGCATGCCCGAGTTCCATCACTTTATCTCTATATGAAGTGGGAAGAACCAGCTGGTTGTGACCATTTGTTCCAGTTCCGGCCTTCCTGTATAAGAGTTTGTTCTTCATGAAATATTCCCCCTTGCTCGGAGGTGTGTGGCATTTGGGCAATTTTTTAAAACAGGGCTTGAGTGTCCTATCCTCAGCCTGCGCCTTCCTCATCTCCTCTGGATGAGCATTTATAGGTTCACCTTCTTCCTCCTTCTTCTGTGACCTGGTCTGCACTGTCGCCATGATCACAGGTTTCTCGGGATTCCCCAAGAAGACGTATCTACACCCCAATATCAGAGGGTAGATTGGTTCATCTATCACTGCTGCTCTGATTTCTCTCTCCACATAGCGAGTTTTCACCGTTATCCTTGCGAGGGGAAGTGTCATGAGTGGTATGTCCTTAGTCGCCCCTTGTATTTCCACTGTTTCTGTGGTATACTGACTTGGGTCCACTAGGCTAGACTTCACAACTGAATCATAATCCAAACCTGTATCATAAAGGCACCTTATGGTGACCCCATTACAAATAACATCCTCACAAACTGGGGGGTGATAAGGTTCCTGTTGTCCATTAGGATTAACCTCTAATCTTCGCGTCCCCGACTTCATTGCAGCAATGTTTGAAGGTTTCCTTCTACAAAATTCGGTGTTATGGTTATCCTTCTTGCACCATTTACACCATCTTTTTCCTTGGTTCAACGGTTTTCTTTCATTGAACTTTTGGTCATTGAACTGTGAGTTTCTGTCGCGATAGTCATTTCTTGGCCGCTCAAAGTTTGTCCTACCTTTATTTCCCTGCTCTCTATTATCAAATTTATTAAATTGCTGTGGAGCTTTAAAATTGCCTATGTGCTTCTTTTTAGCACCACTTACCTCTGCCTGAGCTGCCTGATACCTCTCAGCAACATTTAAAATTTCCCCCAACTTCTCTGCACCTTGTTCCATGAGAAATTTTCTCATGTCTGGAGCCATGGACTCTCTCAATTGCTCAATCATGATCATTTCTTTAAGATCTTGGGTCTTCCCCAGAGCCGTCCATTTCTCCAAATAGGTTTCTAGTCTAGCAGAGAATTGGTGGTATGTCTCCCCAGACAACAGTTTGGCATTTCTAAATTTCTTACGATAAAATTCACCATTCTTCTCGTACCTTAATAACAAAGCCTGCTTTAACATGTCATAATTGTCTTGGTCTTCCCTGTTCATTTTGGCAAATACTTCATAAGAAGTACCTTTCAATCCCTGTGATAGCTTTAAACTCCACCTCTCTCTCTCTAACCCATATGTAGTAGCTAATAACTCAAAACGTCCTAGGTACCCCTCTATGTCATCGTCTTTTTCAACAAAATGGTCTAAATGAAACCCCATAGCTGAGTTTGAGGCTCCCAGACTGGGCGTAGCATCTGAGGCAAAAGGGCTGGCACCATTTTCAGGAGCCGGGCCTCGTAATTCCAGCTCCCTTAGTCGTAATTCGTGCTCCCTTTGCAACCTTCTATCTTCTGCCTCCCTTTCGGCAGTCAACCTTTTTTCTTCTGCCTCCCTTTGCTGTCGTTTTTCTTCTGCCTCAATCTGCAGCCTCTTAATTTCTCTATCAGCCTCAATTTGTAACCTCTTCTCTTCAGCTACCTTTCTATCTTCCCTTTCAATATATTTATCACATTCAGCCGTTACATATTGAATTAAAATCTGACCATCCATTCCCATCTCCTTTGCGGTCAGCACAGCAGCTGATCGGAATTTTGCTAGCTCCGCCATACTTTTCAGACAATATAATAATATACAAGCTAAATCTCTAACCAGTAAATACACTAAGTACTTCTTATGACTATAGTCTAACTAATTCTAACTAACCAGTTAACTAATTAATTATCACTGGCTGTGAAGATTCACCAACTTTTATCTGCAGGGACACTTTTAATTTTAAAGGGAATTTCACAATTTTTTTCCCCTAATTTTATTTCTCCAACCAGGAGATCCTAATATTACTGTTGGGCTAATTATCCCTGGACAAGACCCCAATGTATGTAGTGGGTTTGATGGTATTGTATGATGGTGATATTACTAAATGTAATGTATGAGGCCAGCTGTGAAGGCTCCTGAGATAAAATGTAGTTGTGAATTGTCAGAAGGCCTTTCTTGCTACCACTACGACCTCACACTCAATTTTTTTTTTCTTAATGAATGTAGCTATGTAAAATGTCTAGGGTAATGATATGTAATGTGGTGTGATAGTTATAGATACACCCACAGATATTTAAGCAGTCTAATAATATTTAACAAATATTATAATACACTGAACTAACTCAAGAGTGTAAAATTTTTGATAGAATTATATTACATTTATTTGTTCTGGATCAAGTTTTATGTTGACCAGAACTTTTTTTAAAAAAAGAGATTTAAAAATTATGAAAGAAAGAAATGCATGGAATGTTACATAATAAATGCAAGAGTGTACATATATAAGTACTAGACTAGTTAGTTTTATTAAAATGTTCTAGTAGTCATCTACTTGGGAGGATAGTTAATGCTTGTGCTGTTGGGGTGGCCTCATCACACCTGTCTATATTGACTACACAGTGTCCAGTAAATTACAGGAATTTTATGGGGTATTAGTAACTAAAAGGCGTTGGTGAACTTCCAGCAGACCAGAGGCTCACTCAACTTGCATATGTAGCTCTGGTGCTGAAATCTGGTGGTCCCACCTCTCCGTGCTGGCGGGCAATAATAGTGGTCTCTGTCACAACGTACTGCACAGATACACTCGAGTAAAAATCACCAACTGAATGGACACCGCCTTGTTGACAACTGAAACTCACAGCTCTGCAATCAAAGTATTGGCTATGTGTCAAAATTCTATTCTCTACCCACGTCTGGACACACAACACGGACACAACAACCACATCATACAGACAGGTCAGATCTCTCTGACCAAACAGCACATTTACCATGGTGGTTTTACATCAGATAGGTCCTCCCAGACTATAGATTCTGAAAAATATTTATTAGTTTCCTTCCCTAAAAGTGGATAGGTAATATGTTTCATTATTCTCAACACTTGATCTGTCTTTCCTAACCCTTGCTGGAGTTTATGTATATTGTTGGTCCCTAGACCCTGACTTGGGCGGGGGGTCTAGAGCAAATCCCTACTTGTTTGTAAGGCTAGATTATGATATGGCAGTATCATCGAACATTAAACAATATTCAAAATATACAAAGAAATAATTTCAATCTTACCAGATTATGAATAAAGAACACAGAAATGCTAGCAAAACTCAGCTGAGCTGCTGGCTATAGTATGGCGTCCCTGAACTTATTTCACTTTCTTTCATTTGGAAATCACCACACTTTAAAATACTGTGTCTATCATCGAACAACTATTGAGGAATGGCCCCACTTGCGCGTCTGAGCGCCGATAAAATGATTGTCTGTGGCCAATCACTGCCTAGGTTTATTTCAAATTCAAATTTCCTACCCTAAAGTCATTTCAGTCATGCTTCAGTCAAGTATGGATGTTTATCTGTTAGTCTGTCCGTCTCTACTTGTTTTTTTCAAAAACGTACTTGATTTTTGAACCAACCTTTCTCTCCCCTCCAAATTTTTGTCGTTAAAAGTTATATTTAGACACAGCTCCCACCAATGTCCCTTCGCTTCCCTACTAAGTAGATTTGAACACCTGCGTCTCAAGGTCGTGTTTTTTTGTGCAAATAGCGACACTTTTTATTCCATACAGTCTGTCGCTGATGTGAACAACACTGTCTTTTGTCATTATCTTCAATATTATCTATCCGTCTGTAAAATTAAGAACATATTAGTTAGTTCACTGCTCAGAATGGGCCATCCGGCCAGCTAATTTTTATATTCCTAACATTAATATTACGAAAAAGTTACTTTTTAATTTTTGTAATATTCCAAACATCTGCGTTCTGCCGCTGAATTCAAATCAAAGGCTTGGTATCGCAAAAGCGACCAATAAATGACTGTGGCGTAACATATCCAAGGTCCCTTCTGTCGAGTTCCTTACTTTATGACTTTTCTCCGTTTCCCCCCCAATTGCGTCTCCTTAGCCTTTCTAGTCTCACGCAATCTTTCCAGTCATATTTTTTCCTTTTTATCCGCCGTTCCCCTCCTGTCTAGCAAGTCAATTTTTATGGAGGGTGATGACCCGCGGTCTGGGCGATCATGTACTATCAGCAGCCTACGCATTATGTTTTTATCCTTACATGTTATCTTTGGAGGTATTTTACCGTTGTATCTCTGTCAATTTCACTACAAACACATCTGATCACATTTGTCATACTCCTCACTCTACGTCCCTCTTTCAAATCGTTTCAAATTTCTTCTATTACCAACACATCTTCCGGTTGTAAAGAAATTTTAAGCCGTCCCTTTCTCAGAATGTCTTTTGTATTTAGACATTGTGGCATAATTTGTCTCCATTACAGTTGTAGAATCGATTACTGCAATGCGACGGTGTCTCTAAAAATAGCACGCAATCACGGAACGGCGAGCGAGGAGGGTCACAATGCATACAATATGGCCACCTTGTTGTTAAAGTGATCTGTGTTTAGTTCTAACCACCAGGATGGACGAATAGTGGAAATACATATGTTTCGATTCTGGAAGTTTGACTCTATATTCTTCATTTCCTTCTTGCTTCCTGTTCCGCCCCTGAAAAGGAGTGATGCGTCTTGTTGTGTCTGTTTACAACATAGCTGTGATTCTAACCACACATACCGACTTCTGATGGGACCCGGGTTTGACTTCCCATTAGTGGAAACTGCATTGCATGCAGGCTGGTTTCGAGGAGGTGGATTCTTGGACTCTATGACGCAGGCATTCAACATATATGTATTATGGCTGGACTGATTTTGGAACGGAAGATATCGTAAAGTGAATGCATAAAATTGTAAGTTGATAGGGTCACTACACACTTTCGGGCGATATAGGAAAATGGTAAATGATCGGACGAATAAGAAAGTTAGATGGAATAGTAGCTCTGGACTGTCCGGTTCTAACGAGATCTGAATGGACATAATCGGATGGACAGAAGACTAGAACGACGAAGGAAGAGGTGGAACAGTTTGTACAGAAGTCAAAATTGTAAGTGTGCCTATGCTCTGAGACCAAAAGTCTTCGGGGAGGAACTTAATATATGTAAAATCTCTTTAGACAAGAGATTAATGGTCCTCATACTTTGTTCTTCAGTGCAGAGTGTCAGTAACATAGGACTTGGCTTCGACCTCCCTCAATTTTGCTGAGCTCAAAAATCAAGGAGGGACAGGGACTGAATCTTCACCCCTGAGTGTGAACCAGACATCCTTGAAGACACTAATGCCACACAACACAATCAGTCACCACCACGTCCTCTCATCAAGAAGTCACAACAGTGTGTCCTCTCTGCCTACATCCTAACACACATTAAGATAAGTAAAATAACGCACACACACACACAACAAATCTCAGACGTAGTCAGTGAAGAAAATAAGGCACCCCACTGGGACCTAGACTTTTTTTTTCAGATTTAAAGTGTGATTCTTTTCCATATTTTTTCATCAGATGTATATTAACCCTCTGTAAATGTGATTCCCTTAATAAATAGCATATTGTTTTATTTACTTACTACACGTCTGAGTCAATTTGATAAAATATCATAAGCCTGTCCGGAGCTATTTTTGTGTGTGATTACTTCCCTTTCTTGTTCACTGTCCTCTTTATTGTGGAATTGTCCATATCGTGTAGTGTATGTTAGTTGTGGAACAAAGTCACGTGGGAGAACAACTTGTCTGGTATTCTTACATGGTATTTAATTACCCTTGATTCCAGACAGTTAGCCTCTTGGTTTCATAACAAAAAACATCACTATTACAGTATTGCAAGAAAATCAACTTATATTCAATCATCATCACTTTTGTGTGATGGGATATTCTTATTGTTATCCAGAGCAGTTGACCTGGATCAACCGTGCTCTTCCCCTACACGTGACACACACACATACCATAGTTATACATAAAACTCCATATAAGTGCATATTTTTATGATATATCACTAGTTTTTTTTTTTATTTAATTGTAGTCGGAGTCGGACTTCTAAAATTTCCGGAGTCAGAGTCGGAAACTTTTTTTGGCCGACTCCACACAACCCTGGTCCTATCCATCGCAAGCTTCTTCCTCTCATCTCTTGTCCCACTGGCACTTGTCTTGCTGTTGTCATCAGTTCCACATTGGTGATCTTGTCGTACCATTTTAGTCCTTCCATTCTACGCAAGCACCACTTTATTAAATAAAGTCTGCAACTTGGTTGTTGTTAAATGGCTCTTTAAACTACTCCACATATTCTTGTCTTCCTTCATAGTAATCACGTTTCATAGTCTCCAAACACCCGTGTGTTACCGGGGCCCGAAAGGGGAGCAAAGAATAGTAACACTGCACCCTACCACGCATGTCGTAAAAAGCGACTAAGGAGGGTTTGGGCATGGGGCTGTTTACCCCATCCCGTAAAAACTTCGCACAGTGGGCTGATCACCTGCTTGCCAACCAATCTGATTACGGAAACGATGATAGATTGTTTGGTCTGTTTTTGTTCCACAAAGACGCCACTAGGCGTGGTGGAAACAGCGATAGATTGATCAATTTGTTGTTGCCCTAAGACGCCACTAGGCGTACTGGCCACATACTGCTTTGCCGGTTGATGGCTAAGGATGGAAGAAGAAGAAGAAGAAGATAGTCTCCAAAGATTTCCTTGTTTGTTTGTTTATTCATTGTCTTAGTATTCACACCATTTATCCTCATACTTTCCCGTCTCGTTCCATATGGTGTATGCAGCAATTACTGCAGCTACCCTGCGTGCCGGAAGCCTGCTTTAAAGCAATCACGTGATCTTGTAGCGAAGGTTTATGCAACTTAAAAAGAGAAAAAAAAATAATGACAAAACAGCAGAACAGCATCATATGAGCTTCATTTGTCTTGGTTTATCTACTATCTCGGCAGAGAATCTACTTCGTTCAACCTAAATTTCGTTTATAATTAAGGTATTAAATGTAACTTTATTTTCCTTTTTCCCGTCTTATTTCACATCACGCGTTCTAACAAAGAAGATATTAAAATACGTGTTCTAACAAAGATGAGAATAAGATAAGCGTTTTAACAAAGACGAGACTAAGAAAAGTGTTCAAACAGAGACGAGATTAATATATATTCTAACAAAGACGATAATAAGATAAGTGTTCTAACAAAGACGAGAATAAGATAAGTGTTCTAACAAAGGCGAGAATAAGATCAGTGTTCTAACACAGACGAGATTAATATGTATTCTAACAAAGACGATAATAAAATACGTGTTCTAACAAAGACGAGAATAAAATCAGTGTTCTAACAAAGGCGAAAATAAGATAAGTATTATAACAAAGACGAAAATAATATAAGTGTTCTAACAAAGACGAGAATAAGATAAATGTTCTAACAAAGAAGAGATTAATATTTACAGTGTACATACAACGTATTTGGTTTATGTTGTACATGATAAGGTTGCCATCCGCAAGCACAATATGGGGGAGGGGTCGGAGTGGCTAAGAGGTATGACGTCCGCCTCGAGTTCTAGAGGTACCGGGTTCGATTCTCAGTTGAGGGAATATAATTTATGGAAAACATTTTTTTCAGAACTAGTGGTCTTAATGATGCCATACTCCCCCCACCCCCCCCCCCCCCCCCCCCCCCCCCCACCCCCCCCCCCCCCCCCCCCTGGGTCTCCTGGGTAATGAGATCGGATGCCTAGCCTTCTCGAATAAGGGCGAAAAAATAGGAGGTCCCGTGTGCAAGTTACGAACGTTAAAAATCCTACGGCAGTTGGAAATCGTAAAGAGTAGGCCTATCAGGCCGCTGCCCTGGCAAAATTAAAAAAATTAGAAACCTACCCACCAGAAAAATATTTATAGAATGTGTGATTCCTATATACACACATTGGGATTCTCGCAGGTGCTACAGAGTTCGTGCACTGTGCTGAAATTCTCCTTGTGTGATCTAAGGGAGGAGATCGGAGCACTGATGGAGTTGTCCGTGTGCAATGAAGATAGTCCTTAAAACCAAACCAAACACAACGACATAATAATCGCCCCTTCCGTCATGCCTGAGTGAGCAGGAGACGGGATTCTTTCTTTGTCTCACCAGGGACAGCCTGGAACGACCCGGGGCAAAAGTGATCTACGTGGTTCACATTTCTTATAATCTAGTTAAAAATGTTTTCTGGAATTTTGTATTCGGATTTCTTCACAATAGTTCTATCTTTAAGGATATAGTGTTTAACAGAGGATGATTAGGCTGCAGCCTATCTTTAAGAATTATGTTCCTAGTTTAAGGTTTGGCAATCTTTTGTTTACTGGCATTTTTCGTTCGTGAATTTGGCTTTTTTTTTTTTTTCTTCCTTTAAGATTAGACAAAGTTATACATAGATTATGAAGCAGGCAAACGAACATACGCCATATGGAAGCAAAGAAAGAGTCTTTACGTTTGAAAATTCAATGATCAAGTGCCTCAAATTAAGAAACGCGTTCTAACAAAGAAGATAATTTGATAAGTGTTTTAACAAAGAAGATAATTTGATAAGTGTTCTAACAAAGAAGATAATTTGATAAGTGTTCTAACAAAGAAGATAATTTGATAAGTGTTCTAACAAAGAAGAGATTAATATGTGTTCCAACAAAGACGAGAATAAGAGAAGTTTTCTAACAAAGAAGCAAAAAAGATAAATTTTCTAACAAAGAAGCAGATACCAGAAATGGTTTGCCTGCGCTGTTACCCTGCAACCAGGATTCCCGGTGCTTAACGCTGCACTAACCAGTCAATTAAAACACGGCAGGTAGGTTTATCTAGACTGTTTTTTCAAGTATAAGAAACTCGAGAGCCTCGCTCAACTTTCAGCCTTAAATATCTCTACGGTATTTTACCTGCCTAAACTTTTACCATACCTTGCACAGTTCTAAGCCAGCGATTCTTAAAATGTCTTGGCGTTAGTTGACTTCACATAAATTATCGAATCACCATACCACATACTGCTACACAGCAGTGGTTCCCAAGCTTACAGTAATCTCATACCCCTTAGGAGAGTTTAGTATTACCGGAACACCCCTCTCAGACGTAGATAATTTGGGAGTAGTTTTAATCATACTATTTTGTCTACATAGTCACATACAATATATGCTATTGGTATAAAAGATATACTTCTTCGTTCATTTTCAGACGTCAACTTGAATATGTTCAAGCAAAGCAGCAGTCAGCTTTAGGCTGCTGGTATCTCCGCAGAGTCTTCTCCAGGAATGGCACTGGTGATGGCCATATGCGTTTTCTCTGTTCCTCATATGTTGGGCACCTTTGAAGCAGATGTTCAGCAGTCATTTTATCAGTGCCACAGTCACACTCATCAGTTGTTCCTATCTTTAGCTTTGTGAATAGATGGTATTCCAATCTAATGTGGCCTGTGTGAAGTCTGAAGATTACCACTGGTTCACTTCTGCTGAGCTGGTAATACATATCTTTTTTTTTTGGTGGCCTGAATGCGCTGTTTACAATACGTACCACATATAAGCGCATAAATAAATTTTTTTTTAACTACTTACATTTAGGCCCTACCTAATTATTTTTTTTAAAATCAACAAATATTCTGACAGTATATATATATATATATATATATATATATATATATATATATATATATATATATATATATATATATATATATATATATATATATGCGATGGGTTCTAATAATAGTATGATAAAGTAGGATTATTTTTTTAAATTCAACCGTGTACCCAATGAACCCATAACGCGTACGTTCAGAGGTGCGTGTACCACACTGTGGGAAACACCTGGTCTAAAGGACTACTCCATATCATTCGCTACGCAAAATATTGTAATTATCTGAAAACTTAAGTACAAAAGATAACAAATGCTTGTTTATAATAGCCATGACCATCAACCTGTAAGACCCAGGGTGATTTTTTAAAACCTATTTCTGTGGGGAGGGTGGAGATACCGTGCGTGTTATATTATCGGGAAAAACGGTACAGCATGCTTGCACGGCCAAAGCGTCATTTGTGCCAAGAAAAACACACATCTCGTAGACGGTTTTTTTTTTAAACCGACGCACGGGCAGATGGGCTAGGCTACATACTGTACACAATAAAGTGGCAAGACCGGTTCACATATGAAGAATAAAGTATTAACGAGAACATCAAGAACCAGATCAGAAGAACAAAGTGTGAATGTCTGTGTCACACTATTCGCAAATGTCCTATCCTTTATCACTTGACGGGCGCTAAATTGCCCACCACTCTACAATTATATGTCTTGCTTGTTATGCATGGGCAAAATGGCCTTGTATAACGGTAAGACCTCGCATCGACACACGTGGAAAACTGGAAAGAGCCTGTCCGTGTTCGTACTGGTGGAACGGTCTGGTCATGACCTAGGCTTGTCTGAGGTAAAAGGGTTAAGCCAGTCCGCATACAAATTTGTCACCTGCGAGTTACCTGGCGCAGGTAAAATTGGACAACGGTGGAACGAGTTAGGACCACTGTCCCTACCATTCAAACATGTTTTGTTTGTAATTGTGAAGTTTTTAAAAATATGATTCTAGAAAATAAAAATGGTCACATATACTAGCAGGCGTTCGCTGGACTGTGCTAACAAAGAAGTTAAAGACAGTGCTTATGTGTTAGCTTGTGTTCACTGGACTATGCCATCAAAGGAATTAGGAAGTGGGCACATCTACTACTATGTGTTCAGTGGACCGTGCAATTAAAGGAGTAAAGGACAGCGCACATGTGTTCTAATCTGTTCACTCGACTGTGCTAACAAAAGTTTAAGGACAGCGGACATAAATACTAGCATGTGTACACTGGACTGTGCCGAGTGAAGGACAGTGGACATACGTACTAGCATGTGTACACCTGGACTGTGCCAAAAAAATGAGTTAAGGACAGTGAACATAAGAAGGCTACTAGCACGTGTAGCCTACACTGAACTGTGCTCACAAAAGAGCTAGCGACAGGGAATGCTTGAACTCGCGTGTGTACACTGGATTGTACTTACTTAGTCGTTCCCCTTCTACCGTGAGGTGTAGAGGTTTGGAAGAGAGAGCGCCAGACTATCCTATCGGCTGTCTTCCTCCTGGCCTGGTTCCATTCTAGTCCTCGGTCCTTCAAAGATTGTCTAATGTTGTCCTCCCAGCGGACTCTGGGGGTCTGGATCCCTGGCTCTTTGTTTCCCATGCTTGTCGTGGTAGCCGATCTTCTCCCATTCTGCAGACATGGCAAAACCATCTTAGTTGGGACTGTTCTACTTGGGTCTGCAGGGGGTGGGATTTTAGGTCTTGACGTATCGTCTGGTTGCGGACCATGTCTCTTCTTGTTACTTCAACCACCTTCCTCAGATACCTCATTTCTGAGGTTTTGATCTTGCTTTTATGGGTTGTAGTCATTGCCCATGACTCGCATCCATATGTCAAGACTGGGACATAGGTGGAGCGGTATACAGCCATCTTCGTTTTCTTACCAACCTCTCTCTTGCTGAGGAATCATCGATTTATGGCCTGAAAAAGACACTGGACTGTGCCAACAAGTATTACGGACAGAGGACATAACTGATAGCTTATGTTCGTCGGACTATATAACACTGAGATTGTTATGGACCGTGGACACAACTGTTAACATGTGTTCACTGGGCGGTAGCATCCAATGAGCCAAGGATACCAAAATACGCACAAACTGTGGGTCTTAACGATCTTGCACATAGGTCTACCTACCCTGCTGCGAAACCAGCCACATGAGTCTACGGGTTGTATCACTTTTATTTATAGTTCGTAGGCCTATATATAGTTTTAATTTTTCATGTATTTCACACAGTAGGCCTACTCACTTTCTTTCCGCTTGTCCCAGAAAAGGGCCTTGTGGCCGTAACGCCGGCAATTGTATCTGTCCCAGTAAGACATGTTACCTATTTTCGTGTACCCTACCTTAATGTTTAGCAAGTTCAGTCATTCACAAGACCAGTTTTAAATAAATTACTATGAAGTCAATAATATTTGTACACGAATTTACATCCTATTCATACGGGCCATAGACATACACATTTGAAAACAGCAAACGGGCAAACATACACATTATTATACCAAGATTCTTTAAAAAAAAAGTAGGCCAACATTCAAATCGTAATGATTTTTGTTGGAAGACGGTTTAAGAAACTGCGTAATTTAAGATATGGATTGTTCATAAATGGTTGATGGCATATCATATGTTATCGAAGTTAGTAGAACTTTGGTAAATCAGTGAAGAAGAATTTAGAAAGTTAAATCTTACGACAGATACAACACAACATAATCAAACGCATAAGTTACAATTAAAATAAAATGCTTTGCAACATTGTAATTAAAAACGCAAAAAGGTCAGTAAACAACAATTACTAGATTCAAGAACGGACTCTCCAAAAAACCCTTTGCACAACAGGGTTCGCCAGATACAAATTGAAAACCGCTATCGAAGATAATTTGTCAACATGCCGCGTCTCCATTGTAATCGCTGCGGATTATTATATTTTCAAGTCGTTATCCCGAACACATTCAGTTCAAACTGGCACACACTAGGCCTAGGCCTACATGTTTTTTTAATATTTTATATAGCCTAATGAGCTTATGTGAACGCCATTGTCTACTTCTTTGGGCCAAGGAGTTTAATATGTGTGCAAAGAATGTGTAGGCCTACATATGAACAGGTGGGGCCTATCTGGGTCAGAATGTTTACACGTATTAAAGCGACAGAGCTGGCTGGTGGGTGGCATAGCAAATAAATCGTTAATACTTACTGAGGTAATGATGGACGACTTATGTTCTCTCTCCGTTATAAGAAACACTTCGTGGTTCACAATCGCTGTTACGTGTAAATGTACATCCACAAGGTATGGTTAGTCCTAGAAACTGGCATCGGACAAACAACCACAGGTAGGTATCACCTAAAGTCTACTTTAAAACATTCAGGTTCACTACAGAATTCTAGCACCTTTTTTTCAGTAGGCTATCGAGTTAAAACAAAAACCAGTTTAAAAAAAAACACGAACACATCCGGATGCCTTCGCTGAAGGCACACAGGAAGCAGTAATAATCTATGTTAAGCTACACTGAAAATTCAGATAAAGAACTTTAACAATATGAACCCGGCTAGCTAGACCTTGTGCTTAATCTAGAACGATTTTAACAACGGTTTCAGCCTAGGCCTTACAAGCAGATCGTGTCAACAAACTAATCACAGACAGCCCCCTGTTAAGACATTCACAATGGCATTCTCAAAATGTAGGCTAAAAAAAATGAATGCAATTAAGACAGAGCTAACAGATTTTTCTTTCTCCTTTGTTGCTGGTTGAAAAGAAGTAAACGGGGGAAAAAAAATCCAGCACAGAAAATCCGAAACAGTAACACACCGTAACGACGCAGGTCACAAGTGGCAAAGCACGTCAGCGGGTAAGCCTAACCTTAATTTACAGCCACTGATGACATAAAAGCTACCCTTAGTGACGGGGAAAGACCTACTTAAAAATAACACAAATATATAACACGTGTTATTCGATAGGTACCTCAAACTATTTCAACAGTTCTATTTTCGTCACAACTTAAAAAAAAAAAAATTAAACATTGATCACCGAATTTCCCGCAGACACGGAATTATAATCCCCACAAGAGCAGAAGCAATATCCTTACATGTAAATCTACAGCTACTTGATTCCGTCTCGTTCCTTCCTACTTCAGTTTGTGCCTCCAAAGGATTGGTAACAAGCGTGGACAGATAAGCAGGAGCGGTTCGCGGTGCTAAAGCTAACCCTAGAATGAAATCCTCGCTCGCTTTAACCTCGTGTCATTGTGAAAAGCGAATATCTGCCGCCGGGCGAACAAAGCACATACGGAATAAACGCACACAAGACGGCTCCAACTGCAAGCGGTGCTTATGTGACGAAAAAATCTACGAAGAAAGCGGCAAAAAAAATATAGAAGCTGAAAACAAGAAACTTAACCATGTCTTCCCATATCTTTAAAGTTCTTTCTTCTCTTTTATTACCCTGCTATTTAAAAATTTTTTGAACTCGCCTGATTCGACGGGACGAGGCCGACGAGTCGAGCGCGGGCAACGGAGGCCGTCCAGGCCAGAAAGAAAGCGAGACGCGCCGGGGTAGTTGCGTTGGCAAAATGGGACAATTGACAACAGGCGCGCGAAACGACTACACCAGGAGGCGGCATAGCTGTGTGCTAGGGTGAACGTCACTTTAAAATAGACAGTCAACTAATAATGTGATTCTCTTAAAAATATTTGTTAAATATTTAAAACCAGCACACATAAAAATCCGACTCCGAGTCGCCATGGGGAAGTGTACTTTGATTATACGAAAATTTTGATTTTTCTATTCGCATGGTTTTCCCTAAGATGTTTGTGTGACATTGGTCACAACATTCCCCCCGGTTTTTTCCTTCTTGTGTCTAGGCACGTTATTGTCAACCTAGACATAGGACCGTCGGTTATATAAGAGCGCAATCATCATCAGTTGCCATCTCCACATCGAAGGTCGTTTATGTCATGGATCTCCAACGTCTTTTGTCTCTTGTCTTGATGGTTCACTCTGATAGACTCTTTCCTGTCCATCTCTTGATGTTATCTTCCCACTAATAGCGCTGCATTCATCTTACGTCTGCCTTCTATTATGGTCTTCATTAAGGAGGTCTTCTTACATGGCCACAATATTTCCAGCTGTCTAATTTTGGTCTCCTTCATTAATTCTCTTTTCATGCCTAGGTTTGCTTCTTAGACCCTGACTGACAAAGTTGTCAGTGGCCATCACGCCTAGTGGCGTCTTGTAGGGTAGCAACAAACAGTCCCCATTTTGCTCGGTCGGTGGCCATCCTTCGTGCCGTGCCCCAACTCTGGTTCATGCTTTGCATCTCAGCCACCACTGTTCTCCGCCAGGTTGTCTTTTGTCTGCCTCTCTTTCACCGTTCTTCTGGGCTCCATAGCATAGCAATTCTAGTGATGGTGTTGTAGTAAAGTAAATCTGTGTGACACCCCGCTCAAATTTCCCCGCTTGAAAATTAACTAACGTACTCCTAAAATCTATTAATAACTACCGCATTTGAAATTTGTCTCCAGGCCACCGTAAAATCAACCGCCAACAATTTGACTAAAGAATTTGAATTTTTCTACTACACCAAGTTAAAAAGGTTACTACCCCCAAACACACCCCCCCCCCCCCTAATATTTATTAACGAACGTCGTAAAAATTAACAACCAATCGGATTGTTACCTCGTTTTATAGTGACGATAAAAATTTTGGTTGGAGTGAGAAAAATGTCTAATATGTGTTTTTAACAAAAATTAAATAATTTATTCCTCAAAAACTAAAGAGAATTAAAAGGAAAGAGATATCTGGAATTGTAGCGCTGATATTGATTAACATAATACCATAACGATTTCCCATTAATAAAACTATCTTGACGTAGAAACATTTATTTTATTAATATTTTCAGTTCGGGGAAAAGCACAATTAATTACTTAAAAATTACACAGATGAAAATGGGGAGAAATAAATAAAGGAAACCTATAGGGGTAGATAGAGGACAGCTGGCCGTTTAATAATCAATTTTGATATTAAAAATCGGTTCATAACTGAGATATATAATTGTTAAGAACTGTTAAAGTATATATATATATATTGAGAGTTCCTTCCAACTTGTAATGACTGACCTACCACTGATACTGTCCAATTCGTAATACTGGTTCAGTCCCGATTGTTGATATTACTTCGCTAACTGTTATTGTCCAACTGTTGTTGTTCCGAGCTATGTATAATAGAATAAGCCACGCCCACACAGGGCTATTTATCATAAAGGTATATGTGCTACCGTTCTCTTGTCACGATGTGTAGAATGTTGCAAGTGGGTGCGTGTTAGGGTAGACACTCACGCCACAGGCACATACATAAGAATCATGGAATGTGGTAAACGCCTGGTGACATTTAATGACGATTTATTAAGTCCCGACATAATCACGTTTACATTCATGTACAGTTTAGATCACAGCACGAACGCAATGATCAATAATCTCAGCGCTAGAATGACTGCACCAGCAGTTAACAATAATATCATGGTCCTCACTAAAGTCTGCGCACGACTCACTTCTGCGCCTAAAGTCCTACTATAAGACTGCACACAGCAGTTAACATAAAATTATGGCCTAAAGTCCTCACGACTCACTTCTGCGCTATAAGACTGCACACAGCAGTTAACATAAATTATGGCCTAAAGTCCTCACGACTTCAACTCTGCGCTATAAGACTGCACACAGCAGTTAACATAAAATTATGGCCTAAAAGTCCTCACGACTCACTTCTGCGAACTTATAAAATATAATGAACTGCACTACAGCAGTTGCAACTATAAATTACTCTGGCTGCGCAATATAAGTGATCCCTTACATCTCAAAGGCTTTTAACTTACAATACTGCTTTCCACTCACTTAGTGTGAATATTTGCAGTTGCGCTATCATGCATGTCTTCTAAACATCAACATAATGAATCCTACTAGCAATTGGCCTTACAAGACTGGCTCATAATATCACACTGCCGGCAGTACTAATTGAAAATAATCTCGCCTTCACTCATAATCAGCGATCTTCGACTATATGGACACAATAAGTTTGGTTGGGATCACTTACATCTCCCGCCCTTACAATTACTGCACAGGGGCTCCGGCAGTTTGCAATAAGCTCCTACTAATACTATCAGCATAGTTTCAGCTTCACATCTCAAAATCTCTTCGCGTTTTTGCTCTCTCAGGAAATAATGGGCCTATTCCATAAATAATGGCTGCTCTTATTCTTTAGCACTGCGGCAGGTACTATCGAAAAAACCACGATTGTGGGGCCGACTACTTCGGTCGACATTGTCAAAAACAGACTATTCTTCTATTTAAATAAGGATCACATCGCATCTCCCGCCCAAACAGTCACGAAATTAGGCTGTGCCATTGAACACAGTCTCTTTAATTCATGAAGATGGCGTCTAGCAGCGAGCTAAACACTAGAAGTCTTTCACACATACAGCCTCAGGGATACGAAATTGTCCTCACAGCGTGGCTGGCGTTAAAAACGATGTGAGTCAAACGGTATCATGTTAACGCTCTGTTCTTAATATTAAAATTCTATCATATCTAAATAAATCATCTAGGACTATGCTAATATTAGCTCTTCAAAATCTAACTTGTCCAAAAAACATATTCAGGGTTACTGCCCTCTTTCATAGGATCAATCCGCAAGTAATAATGCATTTAATTTATGGTCCTCGAGCGAACAAATGAACAACGCATTTCATTGTTTATGTTCTGTACAAAATTAGTTAGTTTAGGAAAATTTTTTGACGCGTCTATTGATTGGCCTGGTTGGAATTGATAACTTTTTAAAAACCCTGCTTGAATAAGTCCGCCAGGAAAATTTTGAGAAAAACTTAAGCACTAACAGACAGGTTGCATGAGCAGATGGAAAGCGTTTGGTGACAAATTGCCTTTGCCGTCTGCCGACGACACAGCAGTCCTGGAATTGGAGCCACGTTTACTGCTAGTCATAAATCCTGTGATTGTGTGATTATTTCTTTACTTGCGGTAGCCTTTAAATAAGTATTAGTATTTCATTAGCATATGTATCTGGCCACAGAACGCTTGTTCGCCATTTTTTGTTGTTCGACATTGCCAGATGGAAGAGGTTACGATGTCCAACCTAAGTAGGAAGTGCCTTAGCAGACTTAGAGGAAGTGAAAATATGATTTGTGTGTTTGATTATATTGCGGTAATTAAAATTTTACGACAGATTGTTACAGCCGAGTTGGAAGGTTACGACAACTACGTAGGAAGTGCCTAAGCAGATTTGAGGGAAGTGATTTTAGGGAGGACAATCAATGCTTAAGGTGACAGGGGCGCTGCAGCCATATGGGAAGAAGAATGTAAACACAGGACGGAGTGAAGTCAATGATAATAGGGTCTGGTGCAAATGGTTCGCACACGTGACTGACCCCAGATAATCTTAGTATTGATTAGTTGTGGAATTGTTATAGCCAGCATATAAAAGGGAGGGAATATCCTTCTTTTTCAGGGTTATATTGCCTATTACTTAGTGGTGGCAGGAAACCTGGTGCAGGCAGACCTTGTGTACATTGAAGCCTCAGTAAAGCTGCATGCTGCATCTGTGGTCAGAAGACAACTCTTGGGTTGACCTTGCATAGTCTACAGTCATCCACCTCAGACAGGCTGTCAGGTCAAGTCCCTTTAAATGGGCATATGATATCTCATTTTAACAATTTCCACAACCAGAACAGAAATTCCTGTGGGCATGATGATACCAACAGACCCTCACATAATTGACTATTTGTTATCTTTCTTCTTCTTTGATCCTTAGCCGCCAACCGTCAAAGCAGTCAGTGGCCATTACGCCTGGTGGCGTCTTCTAGGGCAACAACAAATTGATTCCACTTTGCTCGGTCGGCGGCCATCCTTCGTACAGTGCCCCAACTCTGGTTCATTCTTTGCATCTCAGCCTCCACAGTCCTCCGCCAAGTTGTTTTTGGTCGGTCTTTCTTTCGTTTTCCTTCAGGGGTCCATAGCATAGCTGTTCTTGTGATGGCATCGGGGTCTCTTCTGAGGACATTGCCAACCCAGCTCCAGCGTTTGCCAGCTATGATGGTGTGCATGTCCTCTTGCTTGCTCCGAGTAAGCAGATCTTGGTTGGTGATGATATTCGGCCAAAAGATTCGGAGAATTTTTCTTAGGCATGTTGTGTGAAAAGAGGACAATTTCGACATTTCCTTCTCTGTAACTCTCCAGCTCTCCGCGCCATAGAGAAGCACAGAAAGCACACAGCTCTGATATAATCCTAATTTTGTGCTGTACTGAGAGGACTATTTGTTATAGAAAGTATTAAATCAGACTGTGGGATACACATACAGTGACTCTTTAATATACCAGTTATGGACAAAGGGTCCTCTTTATTTATTTATATGTTGTAAATAAAATTTTCTTGATTTGAAAATATTCCTGTCCCAAAAGAATTGAGGTACAGGAAAATATAAAAAAATTGTAATATATTAATATAACTTTACCAACAGTCTTACTTACTTCACTTTATTGAGTTAAAGTTATGTTTGACATTGTTCATACATCACAATAGATACATCACAATAGATACATTACCCTAGGCACTTGCCACACAACATCACAGAGATTATTTTACACAGAGTGAGATCTTAAAGAGGTAGCGGATAGGGACCCTGAGAACATCATCATCATCAATTAGACTCAGGGAACTTACACAGCTGGACCTCACTTTGTTTACCCTTAGTGTAGTAACATCAATAACCTCTCACATACCACAGGTGTCAGGGTCTCTTCTGAAGACATGGCCAACCCAGTTATGATGTTATGCATGCCTTTTTGACTGCACCGTGCAAGCAGTTCCTAGTTGAAGAAGATATTCGGCCAAAAAATTCGAAGAATTTTCCTTAAACAGGTTCTGTACAATGAGGACAATTTGGACATTTCCATTTCTGTTACTCTCCAGCACTTCGCGCCATCCAAAGGAACAGAAAGTACGCAACTCTCGTATAATCTTATTCTTAACTTGGTGTTTGTGCTGTACTGAGAAGATTTCCAAATGTTTAGATTTGCAAAGGCTGTTCTGGATTTGTTCATTCTGTTACTGATGTCTTTGTTTGTTCCGCCGTCTAGTGTTACTATGCTTCCTAGATATGTAAATGTATAGGTTTTCTAGAACCTCTTGTTTTTGTTTTCTTCTCTTTCCGTGAGACGTGCCCCATTCTTTCTGTATATTCAGATCTCAAAAGCTTTAATTCTTTCTTCTAATTGCTTGTTCGTTGTCCATGTTTCTACACCATACAGTAATGAACCATTTGACGATTCTCAGTTTGAATTTGTGAGTTAGTTATTTAGATCTTAGTATTTGTCTTATATTGTTGAATGTAGCGTTGACCGTTCCTATTCTCTTCAACAGCCAAAACAGACATAACACCTTACTGAAGACCAGAATGGACGGCGTAGTTAAAGGCACGCATGCGAAAGGAAGACAGCGCTATAAGTGAGAAGATAAAATCAAGAGATTGACAGGAAAGAGTCTATCAAATGTACCCTCAAGACAAGAGACAGAAGACGTTGGAGATCCATGGCAGCCGACCTTTGTTGTGAAGATGAGAGCTGATGACGATGATGATTAATTATTATTAAACCTCACGCCAAATCCCTCTTTAAATTTGTTGTACAGTAAACGTGACGAAATAGTTCTCGCAGTGACTTGACAAGTAAGAAGGAGGGGAAAAATTCGGGAATACCAACGTATATTTTTGGTTCATTATTGAATCTGAATAGATTTCCATTCCTTCATCTTCTTTACTCACTCTCAGACGTCAACTTGAATATGTTCAAAGAAAGCAGTGGTCAGTTTGAGGATATCTCCGTAGAGTTTTGCCAGGAATGGAACTATTAATGGCCATATGCGCTTTCTCTGTTCCTCATATGTTGGACACCTTTAAAGTAGATATTCAAAGAATGCAGTGGTCAGTTGAGGCTGTTGATATCTTCGTAGAGGACATCTTTGAAATCGATGTTCAAAGTTCCATTTGAATGTTACTATCTGCCTTATTCCCCCCCCACCCACTGTCGTAGATTTTTGATAGGGAAATTAAGACTTGGGTTGGTCCCTTCTGAATAGGTTAGAATGAGTGATAGTCACAGTGAGAGGTAGTAATAGAAATAGATTTCCACGAGTGAGATGGTAGACTGTGATAGAGGCTGTCTCTGAGATCGAGAAATCTTCTCTCTCTCTCTCTCTCTCTCTCTCTCTCTCTCTCTCTCTCTCTCTCTCTCTCTGCCTATCTTCTACGACAGTTTTAGAGGAGTCAGACAGTCTAAACATATATATATATATATATATATATATATATATATATATATATATATATATATATATATATATATATATTAATATATCTCTATCCACTCACGTGCACGCACATACAAGTGACGACAGTTAGACACAGAGACGTGGGAAAACTATAACAATGATTATATATATATATTATGGGAACGAACTGACCACCACACTGAAATAAATGTAGGTATAGTTTAATTATCATAGTAAACTTACATCACAACATATAAAATACATCAAAAGCATACACATAGTCATAAAAATCAAGGAATGCTACAATAGTGATAGACAAGTTTGTATGTTCCTCCCCTGGATATATATAGCTCACAGTCCCGTTAGAGAAAAGTGATAACCCCAAGGAGTTACAGATGCATATGATTGAGTCTATGGTTTCCCTCTTTTAAAGTATGGACAGACTTGATACTCTGCTTTATTCTAAGGGTAAATATTGTTAGCAATAACTTGCATAAAGGAAGTTACAACGTGGGTGACTCAACAAAAAACCATCCTTCAGTCTACTTTCACTCGGTTCTTTCATCAGGGCCCTGATATACTTACAATCGTGCTGTTTTTCGCCGTCTGGCGCAAACTATGGGACACTCACACACCTTTTTATCTGTTACTGTCGTTTACTGAAGCGGTTCCCAGCTCTGCAGATTTCTTTGTTGGTTTCATCAAAATGGATCCGGGGAGCGTCTGCTTCATGCGATAGTTATTTCAGACTAAAGTTAGTGTCACTTGACTCACGAGGTAAGGATTAGGCTTAAGCGGGCACACAATGTCAGAACACGAGGTTTCCTTTAATTAGGAAGATGACCGGTGGACAACTTCTCTCAACAGATAATCTTGGTTCACCACACACTTGGTCAAATAATGTCGGAAAGTTAATGTTTTAGATTTTTCTGTAATTTTTCTCGCCACAAGGCAGCATGTACATTAGAGTTAGTGTAGAAATATGCACTGGCTCAAAGGCCCAGTATAAGCATTTATTAGGTATGTCTCTGTACAAAACGCCCGCAAAGTTTGGGTTACCACAGTATTCACCGAATAAAGAAAAAACACATATGAAATATGTTACATATTATGTACTCAATATAATTTACGTTTTTAAAATGCAAGCGTACAGCTTGACTTATCATAAAAAACTTCCCGTGCAATAAGTTATATATAAAAAATCAATCAACATGAATTAGGAATACCTACGTATTCCGTCAACACTCATGAGTGTGGTGAAGTGGGATGTTATAAATACTTATAGGGAACTTAGTGTACTGACTGAGATCAGCTGTGAAGGTATCTATATCTATTAAGAGTAGTGTATTATAGATAACCTTACTTGCTACCACATATCTATATATCTCAGTCAGAATTATTCTGGAATAGTGTGATGCTACGTTATGTGTCTAGGGTATGAGTATGGTGAAGTGTAAGTCAAACTACAGACAGATAAACAATTTAATTTAATCCACTACTCTTGACAACACTGTGACACTCACATACATATAACACTCTACAAAGATATCTTAAAAGAGTCACTAATAAACTTTCAAATAACAATATGTATTCATTACTGGCATGAATGAATATGTGTCCTGATTCAACTACAAGGGAACCAGGAATCACAATCAATTTAAATTACAAGTTATGTACAGAATGTATTTAATATGAATATTGTAGTGACTTATATTATTACAAATGTTCTATGTGTGTCAGTTGTGTAGTAGTAAAATGAGGTAATACTGGTTTTGTTTTGTTCAAGCTCTGTTGGTATTTGTCATCATGACTTCAATAGTTTGTCTTTAGGGACTAGTATTTGAGATGTTCACAGTTCCTGATTTTAAGACAAGTAAATTCCCCTCTTAATGTTAATTTTTAAAAGTCAGTTCAAGATGAGGGGACATAATGTTGAGCTCAGCTGGCCAATTCGCTTATCTGGCGTGATGGCGGCAGGAAAGGACTCCTCTGCTCGAATTCTCCTCTGGGCTCAGGAGACACCTCACTGATAGCTAAAAAGACCAAGGAGTATGCTGTCCGATTCTGGATTCAGCAAAGCTCTGACCAGGTGCTGCTCAGTACCATCAAGACCACTGTCCCTGAAATCAAGAAGGATGTACCTTCTACTTCATAACTAATTTATATTTTCTTTTTACACTGATCACAATACATCACAAACATTGCGTTCAGAGCGTTAGGCCAACAGTCAGCTTCATCTGAAATACTTTATTCCAGTATTATTACCTTCCTTAATGGTTACTACGCCTCTGCACTTCCAGCATTATTTCTTTCTAGTCAATCATCCAGGTGTCAGTGTACTGTTTGGCCATTCCATGCCGTTTTACTTCTCTCCGACACCCTCTGTTCAGGCTGGAGCATTTTAGGCTTTACCTCACGTTTGCCACTGAACTACACATATATATACAGGCATAAATCAACAATTCACATTCAATTTTCATTAAAAGATATTTAATGGTTCAAGCTTACCACAATTCATACGAATAACACAGATACGTTGATTAGCAATGAATTCTGGCACAAACTGGCACAAATTTCCATCTGCTTATCTTCCAGGCTTTTATTTAGCCAAATATATGCTGGCTTCAACGCACTGATGCTTTATCAAGTGTATTTAAACAAGTGGTCTCGAACTAACGCTCCCAAGTGTGTATATCAGCGAGACTGGCCAATGAGCCACGTTTCGACAAGTGTTTGAAAAAAATGTTATCTTTTCCCGTCTCCCCTAACAACCAAGATAGTATTTATAGCCCGACCAATCGTGGTTAGGCTTTCATTTGTTGCGCTCCAATCAATTTGGAGTTTACATGGTAGGCTATTTCTGTAACGTAAATTTTTTCAAACACGTTAAAAAAAAATCTTATGAGCAGAAATGATTTTATGCTGTCAGGCACCCCCCAATATTTTATTTTGGGTATAATTTATTAATTCCTGGACTATTTGCGTAACGTTTTACATATTATTTGTCAGCAAGCCCTAAGGAACCCAAAAAATACAAATTTAAAGGAGCTACGTGGCTGCGTTCAAAATATGCAATTTCTTTTACCTCCTGTTTCGAAGATATGCTGTCTGGGTACTGTTATGTTCTCAACCGTAAACCCATCTAATGTTATCTTTTCTAATAAGAGTTTTTTATGATTTATAAACCTAACTCTGGGAAAGGGTAGTGTATTTTATCACTGTCCGTCTGAAAAAGTTAGTGCTTGTAGACTTACACGCGTGATAGTAGTAATTGTGTATCGCGCGACGCGTGTTTAATGTTCGGCTTTCTGCCTCTCCCTTCTCGCTATCCTTTTGTCCATCTGTTCGTTCGTTTTGGTAACGTAATGTAGAAAAAGACATGATTGGTATTTAAAATTTAGGTCATTACGCAGTCTGCCTCTTAATGTTTTTCCAAGAAATACAGCACACGTTTCATTGAAGAAAGCGGGTATAATACAGTAAGCTTTTACTATCAACGTGAAAGCGTTACAATTTGCAGACGAAGCAGAAAACAAGGGGGATTTCGAGTACATTCCTTGTGACAGCACTGTCATTTTACCATTGCTCTTCTCTTTATTAATTTTATTTGTTAGGCTTCATATTTACCTAATAATTTATATATGTGGATTAGAATATTTCATGACACCTCCCCTCTTAAAACAGACATTATATGTCAGTCCTTTATTCTATATACACATAGAGAAATTTATTATTATTTCTGGGGTTTACGGTGATTCTCATCACACGGATGGCGGCTTAAAAAATCCGCTCCCAGATTGGTTTTTCCAGATATATATTCAATGCTAAAATTATATGGAGCCAGAAGCAAAGACCATCGGAGTAACCTAGAGTTCTCATGCTTAGCCTGTGCTAAAAACGATAAAGGTTTGTGGTCAGTTTGCAACTTAAATGCCTTCCCATATAGATAAATATTGAATTTCTTTATTGCCCATATTACTGCAAGACATTCTTTTTCGCTAGTTGAGTAGTTGATTTCAGCTTTATTCAACTTTCTGCTAGCATATGCCACTGGGCTTAATTCCCCATCCAATGCATCTGATTTCTGTAGTAAAGTTGCACCTAACCCAATATTACTTGCATCCGTCCTTACTATGAATTCTTGACTTAAGTCAGGTAATTTCAAAATGGGTTTACTTGTGAGCTTTTCCTTCAATTCTTGGTAAGTCATTTCACATTGTGGAGTCCATGTAATGCGATCTGGAAGTCCTTTACGTGTCAATTCAGTTAACGGTGCACATATGGAATTAAAGTTTTTGATATACTTCTGGTAGAAACCACATAATGAGACAAAGGATCTCACGTCCTTCTTGGTTTGTGGTCTCGGGGCTTTCTGTAGTTTCTCTAAGTTCTTTGGGTCAGGGGGTCATGTTTCCCTGATAAACTGTGTGTCCCAAAAATTCCAATTCTTTACATCCAACGCAACATTTGGTTGGTCGGGCTGTTAACTTTGCCTCCCTAAGTCGATCAAACAGCATGTTCAGAGAGTCAATGTGTTCCTCAAATGTTTCTGTTGCTATAAGGATATCATCCATAAAATTTGTTATACAGGGATTATTCAGAGGATCCAATAATTTTCTCTTCATTCTAGAGAAGACACTAGGCGCATTCTTCAATCCAAATGGCAATCTATTAAACTCATAGTGTCCTTCTGAGGTACTAAAAGCTAGGTATGGTCTAACCTCAGGCTTTACTGGAATCTGATAGTATCCTTTACTCAGATCCACTTTTTGAGAAATATTTAGCTTTATTTAGTCTGGCAAACAGCTGATTTGTATCCGGCAATGGATCCACCTGTCCTTCTGTAATAGCATTCAGTCTCCTGTAATCTATTACAGAGTCTATGTTCTCCAGAGGGCTTCCTTAAGAGTACAACACCGGAACTATACGAAGACTCACTGTGCGAAATAATTCCTTCCTTCAATAGATAGTCTATCTCTTCCTTCAAAGCTTTTTCCTTAGCAAACGGAATCGAATATGGTTTCATACAGACAGGTGTGGAGTCTATGAGTTTCATATCATATTCCAATAGGTTTGTATGCCCTGGTCGGTCTGTTAACACCTCTGCATGATTCTTAGAACCTGTTGCACTCTCTCTTTCTGAGTTTTCGTTAAATGTGTACTGATTTTCACCTGTGCTGCTGTCTCACAGGGGTGTAATGGATATTCAAATGATGAAAGTGGTTCCTTTTTCATCTCCATGGCGATGGACAAGGTCAACAAGTGTGTCTCTTCCTGATGTTCTCTTTCCAAATATTTCTTCAGGAGATTCACATGATAGATTTTTTCTTTCCCCTTCTTATCTATCTTATAATTTGTTCTAGACACCTTCTCTAGAACTGTATATGGACCCTGCCATCCAATTTGTAACTTATTCTGAATCCCGGGCAAAAGAAGCAGTACCTTCTCTCCCACAGCCAAATTTCTGTCTTTCGCCTTCCTGTTATAATAGGCAGCATGTTTCTTCCTGGCTTGTTTCAAATTTTCATTGGCAAGTTTCCAGCCAGTTTTCAACCGAGTGGTCAGCTCATTCACATACTGGTATGAAGATGTAATGTTTTCCTCTGCCTTTTCATCAGTCCACGTTCTTAACAAAGCTACATATGGACCTTTAATTGTGTGGACCTATTTGTCCATGCACCGGTATGGTCTCTTCCACTCGAAGCTTTATAGTGATGATTTTTCCTCCCAGAATTATCATTCACAAAAACGACCGCTACCAATTTTTCTTTTGGGGCTTTCTCCCCACTTAAAATTCTTGATGAGAGATTTCCTCTCTACATCCTCTTCCTCCAGTTTGTTTAAGTCCGATTGAGGGATTTTCGGCTTATCCTGGGGTAAGACATCTGTTTGCACTCTCCGCATAGTGGCCATTGTAAAACAGTTAAGTGAAGCTTGTCCGTGAAAAGGGGCTTCCCATTCCATTTGGTCCACTTTATCAAATCTATTTTTCTTTTTATTGTCAGGCCTAATTTTGCCCCGTGGCGTGTCCAGGTCCTGATCCATGTTCCCACTTGTGGGTGTTCCCTCATGTGCTATGCTACACCTTTCTACAAAATTCTCAATGTCCCATCTTGCTTTGGGCCAATAATAATTGTGAGCCACCTTTTGAATGATGGTACCTATCTTTTCATGGTCCCCATCTGGTTTCACATGTAAGCTCCTTATTAAGTCTGCCCTATATCTTTTTGGAAGAACCAGCTGTCCGTGACCATGGGATCTAGTTCCGGCCTTCCTATACATCAACTTGTTTTTCATGTAAAAATCTCCCTTGCCTGGAGTTGTATGACAAGTTGACAATTGTCTGAAACAAGGCTTGAGTGTTTTATCCCCAGCCTGTGCCTTCCTCATCTCTTCTGGAGTGGTATCTAACATAATATCCTCCTCCTGTCTTGAGGTCGACCTGACCTGAAGGGTTGCCATATACACAGGTTTCCTTCTGCAACGGTCAGTGTCATGATTGTCCATCTGACAATTCTTACACCACCTTTTTTCCTTGGTTGAAAGATTTTCTTTCATCATATTTCCTTTCATCGAATTGTGGGAATTTATTTTTATTGTCATACCGTGGCCTATCAAATTGGTGCTTACCTTTATTTTGATCCCTAGGATCAAATTTATTAAAGTTCTGTGATGCCCTAAAGTTATCCACCTGTTTCTTTTTATTACCTGTTACCTCTGCTTGAGCTGCTTGATACCTTTCAGCAACATTTAGCAACTCACCCAGCCTCTCTGCACCTTGTTCCATGAGAAACTTTCTCAGGTCTGGAGCCATGGACTCTCTTAGTTGCTCTATAAGGACCATTTCCTTAAGATCTTGGGTTTTCCCCCAGAGAAGTCCATTTCTCCAAGTATGTCTCTATTCGTGCAGAGAACTGGTGATAGGTTTCACCTGACAGTAGTTTAGCATTCCTAATTTTTTTCCTGTAAAACTCTGCATTCTTTTCATACCTTAACAAAAGAGCCTGCTTTAGCATGTCATAATTTTCCTGATCACCTCTGCTCATTTTTGCAAAAACTTCATAAGCTGCCCCACGAAGTCCCTGAGATAACTTTAAGCTCCACCTTTCTCTCTCTAACCCATACGTGGTAGCTAATAGTTCATACCTATTTAGGTAGCTCTCAATATCATCGTCTTTCTCAACAAAATGATCTAAATGAAAATTCATAGCTGAGGTTGAGGCTCCTTGAGTAACCGTAGCATCAGAGGCAAAGGGACTGGCACCATTTTCAGGAGCATGGCCTTGAAACTCAAACTCCCTTAGTCGTAACTCATGTTCCCTTTGTAATCTTTTATCTTCTGCTTCCCTTTCTGCAGCTAATCTCCTCTCTTCCCTTTCTGCAGCTAATTTCTTCTCTTCTGCAGCTAATCTTTTGTCTTCTCTTTCTGCCTCCAATTTCTTAGCCTCAGCCTCAATCTGCAACCTCTTAGTCTCAGCCTCAGCTTCAATTTGTAACTTCTTAATTTCCCTGTCAGCCTCTAACTTTCTTTCGGCTTCAAACCTTCTTTCTTCGCGTTCAATAAATTTGTCACATTCCGTAGTAACATAGGCAACCATAACTTGCCCATCTAATCCTAACTCTTTTGCAGTCTGAACCGCAGCAGATCGAAATTTGGCCAGGTCCGCCATTGTCTATCAGGTAACTTTATATAATGTCTAACCAACAATTCAATCTCTAATGGACAACACAGGCACCGTGAGCTCAACCTTATTTAATTCCACCCAAGGATACCTTTTAATTCTTATATTCCCTGAAGTGAATTACCCCCAATATTTTTAATAGTTAAAGATTCAAAATCCCAAGAGCGAGACCCCAATATATGTGGTGAAGTGGGATGTTATAAATACTTATAGGGAACTTAGTGTACTGACTGAGATCAGCTGTGAAGGTATCTATATCTATTAAGAGTAGTGTATTATAGATAACCTTACTTGCTACCACATATCTATATATCTCAGTCAGAATTATTCTGGAATAGTGTGATGCTACGTTATGTGTCTAGGGTATGAGTATGGTGAAGTGTAAGTCAAACTACAGACAGATAAACAATTTAATTTAATCCACTACTCTTGACAACACTGTGACACTCACATACATATAACACTCTACAAAGATATCTTAAAAGAGTCACTAATAAACTTTCAAATAACAATATGTATTCATTACTGGCATGAATGAATATGTGTCCTGATTCAACTACAAGGGAACCAGGAATCACAATCAATTTAAATTACAAGTTATGTACAGAATGTATTTAATATGAATATTGTAGTGACATATATTATTACAAATGTTCTATGTGTGTCAGTTGTGTAGTAGTAAAATGAGGTAATACTGGTTTTGTTTTGTTCAAGCTCTGTTGGTATTTGTCATCATGACTTCAATAGTTTGTCTTTAGGGACTAGTATTTGAGATGTTCACAGTTCCTGATTTTAAGACAAGTAAATTCCCCTCTTAATGTTAATTTTAAAAAGTCAGTTCAAGATGAGGGGACATAATGTTGAGCTCAGCTGGCCAATTCGCTTATCTGGCGTGATGGCGGCAGGAAAGGACTCCTCTGCTCGAATTCTCCTCTGGGCTCAGGAGACACCTCACTGATAGCTAAAAAGACCAAGGAGTATGCTGTCCGACTCTGGATTCAGCAAAGCTCTGACCAGGTGCTGCTCAGTACCATCAAGACCACTGTCCCTGAAATCAAGAAGGATGTACCTTCTACTTCATAACTAATTTATATTTTTCTTTTTACACTGATCACAATACATCACAAACATTGCGTTCAGAGCGTTAGGCCAACAGTCAGCTTCATCTGAAATACTTTATTCCAGTATTACCCTTCCTAATGGTTACTACGCCTCTGCACTTCCAGCATTATTTCTTTCTAGTCAATCATCCAGGTGTCAGTGTACTGTTTGGCCATTCCATGCCGTTTTACTTCTCTCCGACACCCTCTGTTCAGGCTGGAGCATTTTAGGCTTTACCTCACGTTTGCCACTGAACTACACATATATATACAGGCATAAATCAACAATTCACATTCAATTTTCATTAAAAGATATTAAATGGTTCAAGCTTACCACAATTCATACGAATAACACAGATACGTTGATTAGCAATGAATTCTGGCACAAACTGGCACAAATTTCCATCTGCTTATCTTCCAGGCTTTTATTTAGCCAAATATATGCTGGCTTCAACGCACTGATGCTTTATCAAGCTATTTTAAAACAAGTGGTCTCGAACTAACGCTCCCAAGTGTGTATATCAGCGAGACTGGCCAATGAGCCACGTTTCGACAAGTGTTTGAAAAAATGTTATCTTTTCCCGTCTCCCCTAACAACCAAGATAGTATTTATAGCCCGACCAATCGTGGTTAGGCTTTCATTTGTTGCGCTCCAATCAATTTGGAGTTTACATGGTAGGCTATTTCTGTAACGTAAATTTTTTCAAACACGTTAAAAAAAAATCTTATGAGCAGAAATGATTTTATGCTGTCAGGCAGCCTCACTATTTTATTTTGGGTATAATTTATTAATTCCTGGACTATTGGCGTAACGTTTTACATATTATTTGTCAGCAAGCCCTAAGGAACCCAAAAATACAAATTTAAAGGAGCTACGTGGCTGCGTTCAAAATATGCAATTTCTTTTACCTCCTGTTTCGAAGATATGCTGTCTGGGTACTGTTATGTTCTCAACCGTAAACCCATCTAATGTTATCTTTTCTAATAAGAGTTTTTTATGATTTATAAACCTAACTCTGGGAAAGGGTAGTGTATTTTATCACTGTCCGTCTGAAAAAGTTAGTGCTTGTAGACTTACACGCGTGATAGTAGTAATTGTGTATCGCGCGACGCGTGTTTAATGTTCGGCTTTCTGCCTCTCCCTTCTCGCTATCCTTTTGTCCATCTGTTCGTTCGTTTTGGTAACGTAATGTAGAAAAAGACATGAATGGAATTTAAAATTTAGGTCATTACGCAGTCTGCCTCTTAATGTTTTTCCAAGAAATACAGCACACGTTTCATTGAAGAAAGCGGGTATAATACAGTAAGCTTTTACTATCAACGTGAAAGCGTTACAATTTGCAGACGAAGCAGAAAACAAGGGGGATTTCGAGTACATTCCTTGTGACAGCACTGTCATTTTACCATTGCTCTTCTCTTTATTAATTTTATTTGTTAGGCTTCATATTTACCTAATAATTTATATATGTGGATTAGAATATTTCATGACAATGAGGCATCTAGCATTTATAAGTTAGTTTAGAAAAATTGTTCCCGTCTGATTATTTAGCAGTTAAATTAAATTCGTTATAGCTACATTGTTGTTTAAGCTAGAAATTAAATTTATTCTGCTTTCCACTGAAACACGTCACTAGAAAATAATACAGACTATATAAATTAAGCACTCTGCACCAAATCTAACTAGTGAAATATGAAATAAGCGATTATCACTTTAAACATTTCACAAAATATAGATAATTATTATAATATATACCTCAACACACAGAACTACAGACTAAACCGTGAACTAGAATACTGCAATCTAATGGTAGTCTAGAACTCGGCAAAGTGGCCAAGAAACTCAGACTTCGCCAAAACACAGATATTTGATCTAGCACAGCGATCTGTCTACTGCAACATTTTGAGGACTGAATGAAAATAAAGTTTAACATTCTGGTTATATCTATTACCAGACAAAGGGGTCCCAACTTTATTTCGCCAAACGAAATAATCTCCCCTTTCCGTCTAAAACACCTTACATCAACTAGAAGACTACCATGAACTGACACTCGTGCGTTTTCACACCTCACGCTGACCAGGCCAACAGTGAGTGCCTTGTCAGCTGGGATTTCCAGACAAATGTCTCAAACTGCGCCGAGGAGATGTCGGCTATCGCGCCTCACTGAGCGCTCAGCCGATGCAACTCGTTGTGGCAGGCGAAAATGCAGACAAATTTGTCGCCTATAGGTCTGGCGAAAGCGAATATTCACAGTGTATTTCGTCTGGTGCAGGGAATGCTGTAGACATATGTCTGCTCCTATGTCTGGCCAGACGAATATATTCACAGTTTCGTCCACTGACACCTAATGCAATAGAATGCATTTTAACGCTCTCTCTCTGACACGTTATGTCATAAATGCGTTTACCAGTATGAGAAAGAAAACGGTAAAGTTGAGAATAGGGAAGAAAATATTTTTCGCAAACGAATGGATGCGAAAAATACAGGAAAAAGGTAAAGAGTGATAATAAAATAGAGGACATGGGTGAAAGAAAAAGAAGACGATATAGGCAATTTAAGATCAATAAACTCTCTGTGACACCCCCCTCTCTGAAGTTACCGGGGGAGACATAGAAAGAATAAACAAAATGCTCCATCAAGCAAGTCGTAAGATGGGACTAACATGTGGGTGTGCATGGGTGCTGACAATCTCATCAGGTAAAATAAACAGCTGGAAGAGCGCATGCGTGAGTTGTATAGGCTTCCTGGAAGGGGGGGCAGGGGCAGCTGCATTGGTGGTTCTATGCTCAGTAGGGAGCGAGAGTTAAAAACATGGTATGTTGTCAGCTTTATACAAGGTGGTATGTTGTCAGCTTTATACAAGGTGGTATGTTGTCAGCATTATACAAGGTGGTATGTTGTCAGCATTATACAAGGTGGTATGTTGTCAGCTTTATACAAGATGGTATGTTGTCAGCTTTATACAAGATGGTATGTTGTCAGCTTTATACAAGATGGTATGTTGTCAGCTTTATACAAGATGGCATGTTGTCAGCTTTCTACAAGATGGTATGTTGTCAGCTTTATACAAGATGGTATGTTGTCAGTTTTATACAAGATGGTAAGTTGTCAGCTTTATACAAGAAGATTGACAGATTAGAAACATAGCTCTCATTATTATTTACATATAGTGAGTTCGGCGCGTCACAGGACATGATGATGATGATGATGGATGATCGATGATGTTGATTATGACGATGATTGGTGATGATGATTAGTGTTGATGTTGATTATGACGATGATTGGTGATGATGATTAGTGATGTTGATTAGTGATGATGATGATTGATGATTGGTGATGTTCATTAGTGATGATGATGACTGATGATGATGATGATTGATGATGATGATTAGTGATGTTGATTAGTGATGATGATTAGTGATGATGATTAGCAAAGATGCTGGTTTATGATGATGATTAGTGATGTTCATTAGTGCTGATGATGATTGATGATGATAATTGGTCATGATGATGAGTGATTATAATGACTGATGATGATGATTGTGATGATGATGATTGATGATGATGATTGTTGATGATAGGTGATGTTGATTAGTGATGATGATGATGTTGATTAGTGATGATGATGATGACGATGATTGAAGATGATTGATGATGATGATGATGGATGATGATGATGATTGGTGATGATGACTGGTGATGTTGATTAGTGATGTTGATTGGTGATAATGATTATATATGACGATGATTGATGATGATGATGATTGGTGGTGATGATTGGTGGTGATGATGAGTGATGATGGTAACTGGGGATGTTTATTAGTGATGATGCTTGATCATGATGATTGGTGGTGTTGATTAGTGATGATGATGATTGATCATGATGATCGGTGATGATAATTTGGTGATAATGATTAGTGATAATGATGATTGGGGATGATTGGTGATGTTGATTAGTGATGTTGATGATTGATGATGATGATTGATGACGCTGATTAGTATTGATGATGATCTTGATGATGATGATTGATTATGGTGATGATTGTTAGTGATCGACTGAAGATGATTGATGTTGATTAGTGATGATGATTGATGATGATTAGTGATGTGGATGATTGATGATGATTATTGATGATGATGATTTATGGTGATGATGATGATTGGTGATGATGATGATTGATGATTGGTGATGTTGATGATTGATGATGGTGGCTAGTGATGTTGATGATGATGATGATGATGATGATGATTGGTGATGTTGATGAATGATGATGATTGATGATTATAACGATTGGTGATGTTGATGATTGATGATGTTGATGAGTGATGATGAAGATGATTGGTAATGATGAGGACTGATGATGACTGATGATTGATGATGATCGATTGCAGATGATTGATGATGTTGGATTGGTGATGATGATGATTGGTGATAATGATTGGTGATGATGATTGATGATGGTGATGATTGTTGTGATCGACTGAAGATGATTGATGATGATTGATGGTGATAATAATTGGTGATGTTGATGATTAATGATGATGATTGATGATGATGATGATTGATGGTGATCGATTGAAGATGATTGATAGTGATAATGATTGGTGATGTTGATGATTGATGATTGATGATTGATGATGATGATGATGATGATGATGATGATTGGTGATGATGATGATTGATGGTAATCGATTGAAGATGATTTGACATGATGAACGGAAAGATTCCAATTGACAGAGTGGTTGAAGCGCTGGTCTCTCGCGACAAGGGTGTCGGGTTCTATTCACGGTTACTCCCTCCAGTCTACCCAGCTGTAAATGAGTACCTGGCTTCGCTCTTGAGGCTGAGCTTGGTTTTAAAATCCTCAACACTGTCATACATGACAGTAACAATCGTGTCTCTTTGATAAGTTGAAAAAAAAATTTCTAGGTGTTTAAATCCCGACGATTGAAAAGTCACATTCTATTTTTAAATTGTTATATTTTTTTTCACTTATCCAACTAATGTATATGAAACGAACGTCAAGATAAAAAGAGTTAACTGCCACTTTATTACCCAAATAGGCCATGTCACGTTGACATTACAGTTCAGCGTGAATTCCGGTTTGTTCAATGTTTTTTTTTTTTTTTTTTTTTGTAAAATGAATTTTTGCCTCGTTTGTTCATATTTATTTCATTTATTTATGTCACCTAGACACAGGGCCCGTCGGTTATATTAGGGGGCATGTCTAAATATAGAAGACCTTGCGGTATGGCATCATAATAATATTCTTCGTACACTCTCAGACGTCCACTTGAATGTTTTCAAAGACAGCAGTAGTTAGTTTGAGGCTATTTGAATCTCCGTAGAGCTTTTTGCACGAATGGTACTGGTGTCGACTATATATATAATAATATTCAATCAGTAATTTCATAGCGGACAGAAATTTTTGCCGTTTCTCGCAGTGTTAGTTCATTGGCCACTCTGGGTTTTATTTATTTCATTTTATTTCTGTGAGTAAAAAAACCAAATAACTTATTATTAGTCAAATGGCAATTACTGCTCGTTGTTGGAACATGCCTTTCATGTGTGTCCACTTGGTACAAGTGAGGTTAAAAAAGATAGTCCTATGGCAAAAACAGCCGTATAGAAGTGAAGTGTTAGAGACTGCAATATACTTGGTCCAGCATCGAGAGGTGGTGGCGGGGGGGGGGGCCGCGCGTGACCAGTTCCTTTCCTCGCTGCATTTTCCTTCTCTAACGCAAGAGCAAAGTCAGGTACCCATTTACACCTGGGTCCGATTGACAGAGTGGTTAGAGCGGTGGTCTCCCGCAGCAAAGTGCCGGGTTCGAATCACGGTACCGACACGCTCCAGTCTACCCAGCTGTAAATGTGTTCCTGAATCTTTGAGTTAAGGAGGGAAAAGGCAGCGGGGATGGGAAATGGTCACCCCAACTCTCGATGCTGGACCTAGTATGGTGATCTCTAACACTCCATTTCCCTACGGCAGTATCTGCTATGGGACTATCTTTACCTTTTAGACTGAAGAAAGAGACGCCACACTGTTTTCCGAACACTACACCTGTGCCACGAGAGACCAGCGCTCTAATCACCCTACCAATCGGACGCTCAAGTGGAGATATAAACACTGACTTTTCAATCACCCTGTAGTGTAAAAAGCTTAACCCGAAGATAATTAATGTCATCGAGCTTGTCTGGTATTTGGCCTTTCATTTGTTAAAAAAAACTACGATTTTTCTGACGCAGTTGCCAGAATAGATTGAGACCATTTGGACAGGAGACCCATCGAAACGCATGATGATAGGGCAGCTGTATCGAGTCCCAGTTCCCAGTTCACTGACCAAAGACGCAAACTTCTGTTGATTCAGTCCACGTAAACGTATGACATTTAGAGCATTTCTTTACAATCTTCAGCATATGCTCATTGGTATAGCTTTCTTCACACGTATATGCAACTAATTTACACGAAACAGATGACAAAATAATGACAACTCATCGTGACATCCCAGTTTGCTCAACACATGATTTCACAGCATGCACTAGTTTTTTTTGTCTCTTGCAATGCCAATTTATTTGATATTTTTTATTTGATTTGATTGTATTTCTGGGAATTTTTTTTTAAATGGCCATCTCCACTTCAATCCTGTAGAACCTAATGCCTTCCGAGATATAGTGCGGTTGTTGTTGTTGTTGTTGTTTAACTAGGGCTGCTGAGCTTCTTGCTCTTTTACAGCCAATACCAAGTTGAAGACTCCTTGGTTTTATCTACACTGTAGATCTAGGCTTTTCCTGTGGCTTTTCTGCCAATCCGAAACATGTTGAGTTGAAGTCATGAGCTCCAGTTTCTCCAGCTTGGCTTGTATTTAAAGGATCACAATCTGGTCCCAATATAAAAGGTAAAGGATCCCGTTACACGCCCATTGAGGCATATTGGGAATATGGTGTTAGGCCCATATTTTCTTGACCATCGGCACACTAGGGGTGATGTGGTCAGCATCACGCCGGCCGCCTTAACCTTCCCAGAGTTGCTCTGGTTAACCAATTAGTGAGGCTGGGTCGACCCCGGAGCCGTTTGAGGTCTTAAAAATCCCACCTCAACTGGGGATTGAACCATGGACCGCCGAGCTAGGAAGCCAGTGCACTAAACAATATAGTGTAGTAATAACTGAATGTTGCACATAAAAACTGCAACTATTACTTAATAGTTGCAGATCCTTACAACACACATAACATTTTCAGTAAAACCACATTCTAGGTGCTAAATCTTGATATTCTCCTAAGTGACAGGAAGATGTTAGCCGTCAAAACTCCTTTCGGCTGTCTCTGAGCCGCGTCATTATCGTACTTATTAGGAGAACCTTTTGAAGAAATCAGCTGATAGCATTAAAAGGCAGTCTTTGCTCTTGAATTTCCGAGGCAACAGAAATCAAGATTTTTTTTTTAAATATGAATTTTGCCTCGTTTTGGCGAAGCGCTTACAGTTCAACCTAGACATGAGGTTGGTTATATTAGGTCTCATGTCCAAATTTAAAAGACCTTGAGATCTGATGTACTAATAATGAAGAATTAAAGAGAGACCACACACATAAAAACATGTAGAACGGAAGTCGAGACAGGCTTAAAATAACATTAAAATAAAGAAGACATGGAACGAAGCTTGAACCAATGGCCGCTATGTAGGATGGCTTGGCGTGAACCAATGGCGCTATGTAGGATGGCTTGGCGTGAACCAATGGCGCTATGTAGGATGGCTTGGTGTGAATAAGTTGACCTGAACCAATGGCGCTATGTAGGATGGCTTGGCGAGAATAAGTTGACCTCCTATGCTCTATAACAGTGTTTCTCAAACGGTGTGCCGCCACGTCTGTCAAAGTGTGCCGCAAAAATTTTGTAAATTAATTACATGTATATTTTTAGAGATTATATAATGCAAAACTGATCTTACAGCTTGAATTCATTCAATAATAACTGGAGCTATTAACTGCTTTGAACAAGGAGCCGCGCTGGTGTATTGGTTACCACACTGCGCTGGCGATCGGGTGATCCAGGTTCGAGCCCTGGTGAGGATAGTAATCCTTTCAACCTATTTGGTTATATCAGAGCGTATTTACCATCCAAAAAAAATCAGCTCTGTTGACAGCTAACGCGATCAGCGTTGATAGATACTAAGTCCTGAAAAGGACCAACATTATCTATCTGCTAGCATAAAGCCCTAAAAAGGACTCGCCAGCTACGCCAACACCCGAGCTTTGTAAAGTTGCTTGTAAACCCGCTGCTTACTTAAATACACTAACTGATTCTTGTTTACACTCATGCCGGGCAGATTTGCTTCACTAAGTCTAGTCAAAATCTGGCTTGTATTAATCTTAGAGGGTACGTAAACTTACTATATATAATTGTGAAACTAATATCACTTTTAGGAGTTTGATTTTAATATGACTATATCATGTATAATGATTGTATTTTATAGTATCATGTATAATGATTGTAATTCTTGGTATGACTGTTGAAGAAGGAAACCACATGAAAATAACCTACGCCTGTATATAATTAATATCACTTTAGGATTTTAGTTTTACTATGACTGTATCATGTATAATGATTATATTTTATGGAATCAGGTATAATGATTGTATTTCCTGGTATGATTGCTGAAGAAGAAAACCAACTGAATATAACCTAACAGTCCTTGTTAGGACTCATATAACTACAACAGTATTGTTACGATGTATTTTACCAGCCAGTATAGCACTTATCATAGATGGCCTGATATATAATAGGTGGAAGGAAACGATTGCATCATACCTAGGTGTACAAATTATTGGATGTATTCATGTATTGAATTATTAGAAAGAATGTTTTGCAAGTAAACACATGTCTTGTCTCGCTATTGCTAAACCATGCTGAGCCATGTTGTCATTCATCCTACATGCAGACACCTGAGACACGCTCATCTCATATACTGTCGTAGATTTTGATGGTGATTAAGAACAGTGTTAGGTCCCTTCTGAATAGAACTGACAAAGGTGATGACTCAGTGCGAGATAAGGTAAACAGATAGATTTCACTAGTGAGTTGGTGAAAAGGTAAAGTCTGTCCCTGGATTTGAGAAAGCTTCTCTAGCCCAGCCTATCGGTAACGACTAAAAATATTGTTGTTCCGACAGTTCCCTTTCTATATATTAATATATATATCCACCACTCACATAAACACACACTGATAAGTGACGACAGTTAGACGCACAAACGTGAAAACTATACTAATGGAATGTGGATGTTGGGACGAGCTGACCAATACAGAAAATACAGTTTATGTCAATTTTATTTACCATAAAGAAAAAAACTTCACAGCATATATATTATCCTATATCGAATATATATAAAAAAATCATAGGGGTACCGAATTAATAAAGAAATAGACCAATATTTACTATCTCCCCCTGTTGATACAAGATCCCATAAAGAGAAGTTAATTAACCCCAAAAAGGTCAACAGATTAGCACTATGGTATAGACTTTTGACTATACTGTAAAGAACAGAGTTTCTACGTTATTTTATTCTGAAATTGAACAGTATTAGCAAAACCCAGTAAGAAATATACAAAGTGAGTACATGGATTATACAATAAAAGAGTTACTCATTCCTGCTTTCTTTCTTTCCATACAACCGTGGCCACGTTCATTCATTCTTACCTAATACCTGATTTGTACCTTCTGGAACAATCTTTAGGACACACGCACACAGCAAATCCAGTGTTATTTTGGCAAAGAAAACCCCAGCTCCTCAAAGACAGATTAGATCCACTTCTCCGGGGAACGTTCACTTTGTTACTTTTATTTAGGATTTCTGTTTATGTCACTTTAATTAGTCCAGGTAAGAAATTTACAGTGCTCACAGTGTCAGTAGCTTGAGATTTCCAGTACATAGGAATGTCAGGTCGGTAACTTCTCTCAGTATAAAAATTCCTTGTCACACCACAAATAGTCAAACGTCGGGAAATGTTAATGTTGGTTATGTCGCCACAACGGGCTGAATGTAAATGAAATTGGGAAAAAGAAATCTGGATCTATAGGCCCAGTTACAAAGTCACTCTTAATGTTCTTTAGGTTGGTACTCTGTCTCTTTCTGGGTGTAAACACAAATCCAGACAGGTTTACCTTGAAGACCCAGATAGGTAAAGAAAAAAAAAGTACTGTGTATAGGAAGAAAAAAAAAACAAAATACTTAACCATAATATAGTATTCTCAAACCTATTCTAAACCCGCGTAAAATATAATATATTTATCCACTTCGGTTATTTAACTTTAATTGAAACTACAAGCCTAGAGCTTATGTGATCGTTTAAAAACTCCCGTGAAGTAAATTCTAGTCATTTAAGATATTAATCATCATGAATTAGAAATGAATATATATTTCGTCAATACTCATAATGAACAGTGCATTTACTAGTCGATTAAATATCTTTTACTGGTTAAATCAGTTAGTTAGACTAACGCTACAGCCGGAACAATTTAGCTATAGATTATATTTAGTTCGCTAGTCAATTAACACACAATAAAATCCTAGTAGAATATAATTGACGGACTCAACAGTTAAATCACTCTACACAGAAAAATCTTAGTGAAATAAAATGACGGACTTAACAATTAAATCACTCAAACCTCTAGTATAATATTTACCGCAAACACAGAAATTGAACTACTCCAAATCGAAAATACTAAGAAATCCACTATAACAATGGTCTAGAAAATCGAAGCTAGTAGGTTCTGGAAAAATCTGTGGGTACTGAATAATGCATTTTAAAAGCTGGAGAATATATATTAAATTGAAAGAAATTCGCTCAGACTTGTTACTTTTCACGCCTTCGCTCAGATTTCGGGCTTTTCTTGGGTCGATCTGCGAATCAGAGGAAAAATTCACACTTTTACCGCTTCCAGACTCTGGCAATCGAGCGAAACCCGTCCTTTGATCTGGCGATTCTCACCGTGTTTAATTACCTTCCAAACGAATGGATTCAGGGGGAGTAACTGTGATTATCTGCCCTTGGTTTCAGATTAAGTCCCCCTGACCAATGTCTACCGAAAAATACGTTTCAACTTATCGCCCCCTTGGTTTTTCTTCATTTAGCTTATCTCCCTCTTCTCTACAAATCCACCATCCCGTCCCCTCTCTACGCGTTCCGTTTACCTGTCTGATTGCAAACATTCCTCGTAGTTTATACGACATAAAGAAAAGAAAATATGCGTAGCCAAATTAAGAGTGACATATATAGAGAAGTGAAGGGGTCTGCGTTTAACAAATAAGTCTGTTGGTAAACATTCCTAAGGCAAATAGAGAAAAGAAAAGAAAATAGGCGTGCTAAATTAAGAAAGAGACAGATATCTGAGTGTAGGAGGGTTTTACGTTAACAAACCGTGCATGGCTCATAAGGAAGCCGGTGAAAGACAGGTGGAAGAAAAATGTAGATGTATGAAATCTATTTTCATAATATCCTCTGCGACATATACACTAGAGATAGGTGGGCTTGATGATAGAAATTAGCCCCTATTTATCCTTGTTACACGTTTATTCGTGTCATCAAACTTGAGGTCGTATGTTCAGGTCAATCCTGCTGCCTGGAACTTTAAAGGAGCATAGTGGTTGTATCGGAGCTACATCCTTAGTCCCCCTCAGTCCTGGGTGGGCTAAAGGAACGATCATCAGCGAAGAAGTGTTGTGTGCATCAATTAAGAAGGACAGAACTGTTTTAAGAGATGAGTATACATTAGTACCATTTCCGTCGGCAAGTGTCAGTACTATACTGATCCTATATACAATAAAAACCTCACGCTACACCAGCTCTAATGGGTACCTCCGAAATCGGCGAGTATCTGCCTGAATGGCGAGAGGACACCTGTCATTGTACAGGGAAAAATGGGATACTCACGTAAAATCAGTCTCAGGTTAGACATATTAACATGAGATTTCGACTCGAGTAATAGCGTGCGTACGATTAAAAAATAAAAAAACTGCTTTGAACAAAAATAAATATACTTCTAAATTATTTTAAACTATTAAAAGAAATTTTATTCTAAAGTACCCACAAATTAGTGTATTTAATTTAGTATATATCACTGTAATTTTTTATTCAGGCGCGGGGTCAGATAGGTGTGCCGCAGTTTTTTAGAAAATTGAAAAGTGTGCCGTGAACACAAAAAGGTTGAGAAACACTGCTCTATAAGAAGCATTAGGGTGACGATTTTGATTACTGCGTTCTTAAAACAGACGTGACTAACTGAATTTTTATGTTCAGACAGTGCATGGCCTTACTACTGCTTTATCCCATCTCCACTTTGTGGCCAAAATTGACCTGAGGTCATAAATCGATATAATATAGTTTACTCTATCACCCTATATAATATAGTTTACTCTATCACCCTATATAATATAGTTTACTCTATCACCCTATATAATATAGTTTACTCTATCACCCTATATAATATCTTACAGTTAACAGTTTGGATCATAATGAAAACGATCATTTTAATATGATATATCGTTCTTTTCAACTAGTAACCCAAAACTTTAAACGCGTTTTTTCTCAAAAGAAGCTGAAAAGAAGATGGAATCAAGCAGCACTTAGGCGAGCGAGCATACATTTGGTCTATTGTTTTTGTTTGTCAACAACTGCCTCTGCGTCTGCTAAACAGGTCGCGATGACACCGGTAACATCAAGTCGTCTGGTGCAGACAGTTTGAAGTGAATCTAAGATCGATCATCGAAAAGTTCACTTGTTTATTTTTACGCAACTAATCGTTGAGACACCACAAGTCATTGCACCAGTATGGCTTTTGTTGTTGTTGTAATAATGTCAACTACCAGGATCCTTCGTGCTGTCAAGGTAAATAAATGGGTTTCGTTGACTTATTTACCTTTCCGTCTGGTAGTAATTCCACCGAGTAAATTACAAACATTATTTGAAAATAAAAGACACTTGAGTTACAATCACAACTGAAAGGAGTCATAATAAAAATATATTTCATGATTCTGCTTCCTTGCCTCCCACCTCCCCGAAAAGCTTGGGAGTGTCTCTGATGATTTATAATAGGAAACCCTATACAGAGCGATAAACCAGGAGGACATCTGGTCATCAGAAACGTACTTGGGGCTGGCAACCTCACCATATAAAACATTATGCTGCATAGACCACAGCTGCATGTTAATGCTTTGTTAACGCTTCCTGCAAGGGGACCACCTGTAGCAGTTGTTCTATGCTCCATAGGAAGCTAAAAGAAAAGTGATGATGATAGTAATTATTAAAATTAAAATATACAGACAGCGTACACGTAATGTATTTCATTGAAGAAGTACCCGCACACGTGTCAACTAACATCACGGAAACGCTCTGATTGGTGAGGTTAAACCAGCGTTGCAGATACAAGCTCTAACTGGAACGTTTCGTTCAAAGCTACAGGAAACGGCCCTAATACACGTCAATTAATGTGGCAGACGAAACAAAAGATCTAAATAATGCACTTCTTTGGGACAGAAAGGAAAAAACCTAAATACAACATTTCTGTACGACTGAAGGAAAACAAAAAGTGAATTCAGCACATCTGTAAGAAATGAAAGAAAAAAAAAATAAAGACAAAAATTAAAAACCGCAATCCTCCGCTTGGTGCTGTTATTTCGTTCTTGAAAACTCAAGCGCTAACCAAAAAAAGCGCTAAATGAAAATTGAATTTCCCACCAGAATTAATAGAAGTCAAATTAGTTCGTTCCCGAGGCCCAGAAAGCTGTATCAAAATTTAGTAAACATAAAGTTATTAAAAAACTGGGACCCAAGACGCATCAAAAGTGGGGAATGCAGTAAGCGACCCATAGCTTGACTGCCTGCGTCAGGGTCAGCGAACCAGAGCTGACCAAGATCCTACTACACCTCCACGTGGTGGTCCTGGAAACAGGCTGCATCACTGCAGTCCGGCTGAGGAGTAGGGATCGAAGAGGGAAGGTAAACCCGGTCCCCAAAAAAGCCGTGCAGAAGTCGGACGTGTCGCCCGAAAGGCGCAAATACCTTTCCTCGCTGCCTTTTCTTTCCGTAACTCAAGAGCACAGTCAGGTACCCATTTACAGCTGGGTAGTCTGGAGCGTGATGATACCATGAATCGAACCCGGCATCTTTGCCGCGAGAGATCAGCGCTCTAACCACGCTGCCAGTCGGACGCCCAGTAACTGTACTTTAGAAAATATTATCGGACTTTAAATGCTGCTACTTCCGTCGCTTGTGGCTACTGTTCTCACTACAGAGCTGCCTTCACCATCAGACGACTTATTAACAAAAGGTCTGGTAGATGTTCAGAGCTGTAGGCCAACTGCTAGCTTTTCATGTGACAATATACACCAGTATTCCTCTCCCTAATGGTTACAACGCCTCTGCAATTCCAGCGTTAATCCCTTCTATACAATAGGATAGGTGTCATGTTACATATGGCAATCCAATACTGTATATCTATCTGTATAGGCAGTTATACTCCTCTCTGACAATCTTTACAAGGTGGAGCAATATCTAGGCTTTGCCTCATGTTTGCTACTGAACCACACACATACAGACATAATTTATCATTTCACATTCAATTTTCATATAAAATATATTAAATATGTCTAGCTTACCACAATTCAAGGAAATATTAAACAAGTAACGTTGACTGGCGATGAATTCTGGCACAATTTTGATCTGCCGCTTTCCAGGCTTTTCCTTTATTAGAAAATTCTTAGCCTGTTCTCAACGTACTTGATTTTCACAGGATATATTTTCAAAAATGGCAGTGAACTGACGCTTCTATTTGACCATATCTAACGTTCTAACTAATCAGGCCATGTTTACATGAGCCTTTGAAAAAAACTATCCATCCTATACGTTGCCATTAACAACAATATTTGTATTTGCAGTTAGGCCAATAAGGTTTCGCCTTACATTTTACTACAGCCAATCAAATCGTATCTAACTTGTCGGCCTCATTTCCCCCAAAGCAGTGTTTTCCAAACATGCCATAAAAAAATAAGCAGATATGATCTTGTGCTGTCAGTCAACCCCACTATAGTATTTTGGCTATAATTTGTTAATTAATAGACTATTTGCATAACACATAACATATTCTTTGTCAGCAAGTTCTAAGGTACAAGAATATATAAGTTTAATGGGGCTAAGTGGCTTCGTTCAAAATATGTGTTTTTCTATGATAGTCGTGTATTTGCTGTTACCACCTGTTCACTTCCATACTAGGGGATGTCTTCTGTACTGTCAGACTAATGTCAGGAGCTTTGACATAAAACAGTAGAATGTCAGGTTTCCCAATAAGACTTTAAACCTGTTTTCAAAACCTAACCTCGTATCGTTAGTGTTTTTTTTTTCCACTGTTTATTTGAAAAAATCAGGCCTTCATGCGTTTCGCGTGTGATTGGCGTTCACTTTTTAATCGCGAGACGACGTAGTATTATTGCTTCGCTCCGTCTATCCTTTCTCGTCTCTGCTTAGCCCGTCTGTCTTTTTAGGTCAACTTTGTGTGTATAATTTCATTAATGTAGTATTTGTATCTAGGTCATTATGCAGTGTGCCTATCAAGGTCGTCTAAGAAATACAGTACCAGTTTTATTTTTAGAAACGCGTGTAGGCTTTTGCTATCACACGTGGAAACGTTACCTTTTTGCAGACGAAGTAGAAAAGGGGGATCTCTTGTTCAGCCATTATGGCGTTCTAAAACGGAAGCGCTATTGGGAAAGCACTGGTCTTTCACCATTCTTCTTCTTTCTATTGTATTATTTCGTTCGGCTTTACATTTATGTTCTAATTTATATATGGGTATACGAATTTTTCACCACAGTGTTGAAAACGTATTTCCGGCTCCAGATGTAGAAGGTATGTGGCTGTTTCATCAATGGGGGCAGAAGATATTCAGGAGACTTTTAAAAAACAAAAAAGAATCACACTTGCTTTGCCACCTTCTTTTTATCTTAACACCTTGTAGCAATTAGACTTTGTTCTGTTACAGATTTCAACCAGCATGACGGAAACGCTCTGATTGGTGAGGTTAAACCAGCATCGCAGATAAAAGCTCAAACTGGAACACTTCGATCAAAGCTACAGGAAAAGGCCCTATTACACGTCTATTAACGTGGCAGGCATAACATTTTAATACAGCACTTCAATCGAACCGGGGTTGCCAAATGAAAATTGTGAAAAAAAGCCAAACACCTTCACAAAAAAGTCAAAAACACCAAATTGGCAACCCTGATTACAACAGGGAAAAACCTAAATACAGCACTTCTTGTTCAGCACTCCTGAAAGACAGGAAATAAAAAAAAAACAACTAAATACAGTATTTCTTTGGGACACAAGGAGAGAAACCTAAATACAGCATTTCTGTACGACTGAGAAAAAAAGATATAACTAAATTCAGCATTTCTGTGAAGACAGGAAAGAAAACAAAAACAAAAAACTAAATACATCACTTCTTTGGGACATAAGGGGAAAAAACCTAAATACAACACTTTTGAACGATAAGGATAAAAAACTAAATACAGCACTTCTGAACGATACGGATAAAAACCCTAAAATACAGCACTTCTGAACGATACGGATAAAAACCCTAAAATACAGCACTTCTGAACGATACGGATATAAAACCTAAATACAGCACTTCTGAACGATACGGATTAAAAAAAAACTAAATACAGCACTTCTGAACGATACGGATTAAAAAAAAACTAAATACAGCACTTCTGAACGATACGGATTTTAAAAAAAACTAAATACAGCACTTCTGAACGATACGGATAAAAGAAACCTAAATACATCACTTCTGAACGATACGGATTAAAAACAAGACTAAATACAGCACTTCTGAACAATACAGATAAAAAAAACGAACTACAGCACTTCTGAACGATACGGATAAAAAAAACCTGAATGCACCACTTCTGAACGATACGGATTTTAAAAAACCTGAATGCAGCACTTCTGAACGATAGGGATTTAAAAAAAAACACCTAAATACAGCACTTCTGTATGATAGGAATTTAAAAAACATAAATACAGCACTTCTGTATGATAGGAATTTTTAAAAAAACTAAATTTGCACTTCTGTGTAGTAGGAAATAAAGACCTAAATACAGCAATCCTGTATGACATTAATAAACTAACTTCAGCTATTATGTATAACTGGGGATGAAAAAAACTAAATACAGCACTTATGTATGACAAAGGACAACCTAAATACATCAAACTTAAATACAGCACTTCTGTGTAAAGCGCTTATCATATATTTTATCCATAGGTGTCTAATGAAGTATAAAGCAGAACTTAATTTCATGCAGAATCAGCGCCCCACGCTTTTTGTCAATTTGATGTTACATTTTTTGGCTGCAAGCTATTAACTCCTTGAAAAATTATTTTTGAGTTTTTAGTGCATTACAAGAGTGTGTTTAAAATATTTTTCATATATTTTTTTATTTTCTTCTTTTTAGTGTTAGAAAAATTATGACATACAAAAACATAAACAATATTTTTACTTAATGTAAATCAAGTCTAACATTTCTTAAGCGATGCATTTCTGTTAGAGCGTCAATATTGCAAGGCTTTGTGCCTGTTAATTTGGTGTAATCAATTTCTTCAATTTCTTCTTCTTCATCCTCGTTCGTCCTGAAAAGGACGTTGGTTGCGTTGTGTCGCCATTTACAGCGAAGCTGTGATATTTGCGCCTTTCGGCCCGACACATCCGACTTCCGCGCGGCATTTTTTGGGAGCGGGTTTGCCTTCCCTCTTCGATCCCTACTCTCTCAGCCAGACTGCAGTGATGCAGCCTGTTTCCAGGACCACAACTTGGAGGTGGAGTAGGGTCTTGGTCAGCTCTGGTTCGCTGACCCTGACGCAAGCAGTCAAGCTATGAGTCGCTGACTGCAGTCATCTCTCTTGCTGCGTCTTTGGTCCCATTTCTTCAATTTGAAGGCCATATAGAGATCGAACTCGACGTTCACTTGATTCATAATTTTATAATTTGGATTGTTTCCCTTGATTTAGCTAGACACTTGTTTGAGTACTGCCCTGTTTTAAGCATAGAAAAAATTAAGCACACCACGTACTCTTGAATTTTTAATTAACTTGATTATGGCCCCTGATCTGTTTACATTTCTTTACGAACAACTTTAATTACCCATAATGTCATAATTACAATATTAAATTATTAATATTATTGTATTGTCACCGGGAATACACAACTATGCCAAGTTTCAGAGCTCTTGCTCATCTGGAAGTGATTGAAAAATCGATTGCAAGATTTGAAAGTGACATGAAAGTGTCATACAAGTGAATTTAAATAAAAGCGCGTAAAAACATATATACAGCCCTTCTGTGTAACAGGGATGAAAAAACATAAATACAGCACTTTTATGTAACAGGGATTTTTTTAAAAATAAATACGTTACTTCTGTGTAACAGGGAAGAAAATAAACCTAAATACAGCACTTCTGTGTGACAGGAGAAAACTCAATTAGCCACTTCTGTATGACATGAAACAAAATGAAATACAGCTATTATGTATGTCTGGGCATGAGAAAACCTAAATACAACATTTCTGTATGAGAGGAAAAACCTAAATACAACACTTCTGTGTAACAGGGAAGAAAAAAACCTAAATACAACACGTCTGTGTAACAAGGACCAAAAAAAACCTAAATACAGCACTTAAGTGTAACAGGGTAGAAAAAAACCTAACTACAACACGTCTGTGTAACAAGGTAGAAAAAAACCTAAATACAGCACTTATGTATAAAAGGGATTAAGAAAACATAAATATAGCACTTCTGTGTAAAAGGGATTAAAAAACATAAATGCATTACTTTTGTGTAACAGAGATGACAAAACCTAAATATAGCACTTCTGTATGACAGGGGAAAACCTAAATACAGCACGTCTGTGTAACAGGGATGAAAAAACTAAATACAGCTATTTTGTATGTCTGGGGATGAGAAAACCTAAATACAGCATTTCTGTTTAATTTGGAAGAAAAAAAAAACCTAAATAAAACATTTCTGTATGACAGGGATAAAAAAAAACGCACATAAATACAGCGCGTCAAAATAAACATAATTAAAACGATCCAACCAATTGATAGAACATCCCTAAAAATAGCACTTCAGTCACTGTGACTGTGAAAGAAAAAAAAAAACCAACATTTAAGTCAACGTTACAGAAAAGGTTTATATACGACACTCCAACCACCATGAAAGATTAATTCTAAACACAACATTTCAGTCAGCGTTACAGAAAACGTTTAACCATAACACGTCAGTCAACTTCATAAACCTTGCTATTTCAGCAAGCATACAAGGGTGTCAAGCTGTTGCACATATGTATGTGTCATTTATTCAACAACAATGTTGCATACCGAACAGTCACAGCCGTACCCGCGATTTATATTCAGCACATTACTCATATAATTTTAAGGTACGTTAAACTTGGGGCCCCCAAAGTGGTCGACATAGACACTCTCCTACCCCCCTTTGATATCGACATCCACGGGACCTATAAACCCCTATCGATTAAACTTTAGTAGTCGGAAGTTGATAATCATATAAGAAATAAAAATGCCTGATGTGACTCAGTGTTACACTTGGAAATACTGCTACAAAATATTAATCTAGTCCTCGGTCCTTTATAGACTGTCTAATGTTGTCCTCCCAGCGGACTCTGGGTCGTCCAGGAGGTTTGCATTACTGGCTCTTAGTTTCATATACTCGTCGTGGTAGCTGATATGCTCCCATTTCTGCAGACGTAGTCAAACCATTGTAGTTGGGACTGTTCTACTGGGATCTGAAGGGCTGGGGTTTGAAGCCTTGCTGTATCGTCTGGTTGCGGACCATGTCTCTTCGTGTTACTTCAACCATCTTCCTCGGGTACCTCATTTCTTCTGAGGTTTGGAGCTGGCTTTTGTGACGGTTCATTGCCAATGACTCGCATCCATAAGTTCTGCGCGCATATTCAGGTGAAAGAGATCGCGTGAAGGGTACAATGTGAAGGACAGTTCACAGATTGACCTATTCTGAGCCGTAATTAAATTAACACTATTGGATCTGGATATTTTTTAATGTGAGCTAAGCACCAAATCTCTTTCTCAACTGTATGTACTCTACATAGTCCTTTGTAGGATTTCTGAGAAAGAATTTACCGTCCAGGAAATATCTCGTTTAGTTTCACCAAAATTGTCTTTGAATTGAGGTTTTCGTGAAATGAAAATTGAACACCTTGATCGATCCACTTTATTCTCATCGGCACCCCTCATTCTTTTTCAACCAAATCGCTCAAACGTGGTTTCCCTCGCTTCCTAATTAAGCATGCAAGTTAAGTTACGCATAAGCCATGCCTTTCTCGCTACCTGATCTACTTGTAAGTTTTAGCCACGCCTACCTGTCTTTTTCACGCGCTATTAAAACAGATATTAAGATCATAACTGAGATTCCTTCAAAAGAGGGCGTAGGCGGGCTGTCAGATTACTACACGTCCGGCATTTTCGCCGAGATATGAAAACCTTTTGTTTTAGATTAACACCAGGTACCTGAGCAGACAGAGACCCCGGTATACGGGAAAGAAGTTTCCGCTGTAACAAATACGCGGTCGGCGAAAGCGTGAAAATAACCTTTTATTCAGGAATCGACCGCAGATTTTCCCAATAAACGGGCAGAGTCGATAAATCTCGCATGTAGCTAACGATTTTTACCCATTTAATATATATACCAATCTCTTAAAAATGCAGTTATCAGGAATTGTTGATATTCTAGCTCGACATTTTGGAGTTTTTTTAATAGAGAATTACTTAGATTCGTGGAGAGTTCATTTTCCTGTGTTGCGGTAATAATATATATATTAGAACTTTGAGTGATTTAATCGTAAAAGTTCTTCATTATACTGCACTGGGATTTTTGTGTTAAGTTGAATAACGTATTAAATAAACTTATAGCTAAATTTTCTCCAGCTGTAAACGTAATTTAATTTCTTGTTATTCCCCAGGCACAATGGGCTAATCACCTGTTTGCCAAGTCATTTTGATTACATGTCCTGCCCATGGGCCTTGTGCACTTGGGTCCCCTCTACACCTCGTTTCACGGGGTAGAAGAGGTTCCGATTATGAGATGAGTTATTCCCCAGTAAGAGAGGCTTAAATAATTATAAGACGCTAGGAGATTGATAATTGTCGAGATACCATTTATTTTTATTTTCATCATGTGTAAATTTTAAGTGACTAGTGTTCATATCTAGTGTTAAAAGCGATGAGATTAGCTAGACACGTGTGGGGTTAAATTTAATTTAATAACGCGTGTGTTAGGATATGATTATAGTATGATTACATGTTTATCTATTTTCTAATAGGCTGGTCATACCCTTGCGATCCAGCGGGTTTTACTGTCTTATGTCTTATGACACTACGGTCTTATGTTCATAAACATCCAGACATTGTTTGTGAAATCTAATTTTTGTGACCCTGTCCGGTCCACCTTCTCCATCCATGAGAGTGGTTAAATAACCAGAACACTACAATTTAAAATTTAAATGATAACTGGAACGGGACTGTACAAGAAGATTTTTCCATCTAGATACATATAAATATTATTGGCCTGATGTGGCAGTACTTACAGCACTATTTTTTATAAACCCTTTGACAGTAAAGTTTTCTTACCACGGAATTATACTCGAGAGAATTCACGGGTCATATTCGGCTATTTCCCTCCGAGAACAGATAAGGAGTAACATTCTGTTTTTACACATTTCATTACGACAGAGAGAGTCACAGCCACTGGAGGCTAGACCACCCCGTAACAATATATTAACTTATAAATTTCTAGGACAGTGCCACCACATAGAAAAAAACTTATTCCAAACCAATACCTGCAGTAAGAAGAGGAATATCCAGGGAAAAAAATAATCAACGCATCAATTCAGCGACTCCTGGAAAATAGCAGTCAGTATAACCGGAGAGTCTGGAGCTGAACTTGACAAATAATAGGACTCCGAATAGTCTTAATACCTGTTTGATTAATTCCATGGAATGTATGCAGCGTCGACAGTTGGGTAAGCAAATCTGAAAGTGGGCCACTGTATGTGTGTAGTGAGTGAACGGAACGAAAGAAACTTATTTCTTAAGTTACTACTAATATACCATCTTCTTTTATCTTATCTCTCACTAATCTGAGTGTTCACGGGATAGGTTAAATTAAGACTTATTCTTTACCCGTCCTGACTACTCTCTACTCCCATTGTTAATTATTTTGATCTTTTGGGTAAATTACCTATGTTGGGATCTTTCATTATGTGATGGGGTCGTAAAGACACCCCAGCTTCCCCCTTCATGTTCAGGGCATATTTATCGCCCATATATTTTCGATGGGCACACATCATGCTGGAATGTGAAAAGTGATAGAAGATATATTAGTTTAGGCTACAATAAAGCCTAAACTATAGTTGTGGTGTTATATTTGATAGTCGTTTGTTATAAGTGATAGTTGATGGCCATATTTGTGTTTTCATGCCTAATAGAGCAATAAAGGCGAGTGTTATTTGCGTGGCGCAATTACTACGCGCCGCGCAGTAAGTTGAGTGATTCGCTCGAGGGCTTATATAAAGAGATAGCGAGCGGCAAACAGGCCAATTTGAAGATTCAGACGAGACGAGAGAGAAACGAAGTTAGGCTAGCCCTGTGTCGGTAGAAGAGGAACAGAGACATGACACATCAGCAATCGAGCACTAGCTGGGTGTTTGTTTGGTGTTTCGTTTGCTGGTTTATTTGTTTAATGTTTGCTTCAGTGTGCCCTTAGTCACTGAATGGGTTGTAAAAATAAATACAGCCCCTGCCTTAAGAATCAAGAGTTTTATTGTTGATCGGGTCGGTTGCGAGTGTGCAAGAGGGTGATCAAATATCACAACATCATCATCATCATCATGCCCACCCTATCACACTAGTTTCCCTATACAAGAAGGAGGGCCTATTAGATTTATATTTTCATTTCTCTTATGTAACTAAAATTTATTGATGTAATGCTTTTCTTGATGTTGTGATATTTCTAGTGAAAATAAACGTAATAAACCTTAAGCTATAGTGTTGGTCAAAACCCATGCCCTTATATGTGATCCATAGTTTATCTGTTTTCACGTCTGTACGTATTTCTGTCACAAAATTTTGTGTACGTGAGGGTAGTGTAATTTGAATCTGTACCAAGTGAGAAAGTGCGTCTACTTTAAATAGAGTCGTAAAAGATAGGCTGGATTAGAGCAATTACTCAATCCAAGACTGTTCTTTCTCTTACACCATTTCTCCTCGTGAAACAGGAACTATTTCTTACACCTTCCTCTCACAGAGCTATCATTATCACCTCTGCTAGTACGGGACGATAAATACCTCAGCCCCATCTTCTCAAAATTTGCGACAGTTTTCTAGTAGACTAAATCCCGAGGAGAAACAGTTCATTCAATTTGCAGACTGAAATCTTATCATCTAGATATTTTCTTTTATTCTTTCATCCAATCAAGCATTCTCCTCAAAATTATCCGTCACAATAAGTCAAGACTGCAACATAGGTACAGCAGTTGAGCCGTTTCTACTGACATTCTCAAGTTCGTACCTGGCTGAAGCTAGTTTTAGCCCCGCTGGTGTAGTTTTACTACAGCTAAAGAACAGACTGAACCTGGAAGAGAGTGGTGACTTAAGACCAGAACCTACCATTCTCCAACCAATTATCAATGCCCTGGTTAATGCATATAAGCCACACCCATCCCAGACATAAGCGTCTATTATATTTGGACATGCGCCCTAATATAACCGACTAGGTTGAACAGGACGCGCCTCGCCAAAACGAGGCAAAATTTTATTTAAAAAAAAAAAATTAATTCAACTTGCTAAATAACAAGGTAATATGAATTTTTTTTTGCCCCTCTATAATCACTTCTTTAATTATTTTTTTGTTATTAGTAAAATTTTGCTTAAGGATCAAATGATTCCACTGAGGGGTCAAAATGTTTGGGGACCCCTGTTTTAAATAAAATAAAACGATGCTGGGAACACTGTAATTTCAAAGCATTTTTTGCTGCAGTGTTTGACAACATAACAGATAGAACAAGACAGAGAGAGAGAGAGAGAGAGAGAGAGAGAGAGAGAGAGAGAGAGAGAGAGAGAGAGAGAGAGAGAGAGAGAGATTGTCTTCATCATCATCATTACTCTTCAGTTCCCAAGGGGAGAATTAATAGATACTGTCTTATTTAGACGTTATTTTCGAGACAGTCGGGAAAACCAATATACAGGCGGATGCACAGGCGTACCTAAAGTATTTAGCCTCCTAGGCGGATCCTCTCTTTGGCCCACCCCCCCCCCCCTTTTCCCTAATGAAACACACTTGCAATCATATTTTTAACATTAAGTACTTTCGTGATAGTGTACGTCGGCACCCCCTTCCTGGATTTCACCCGGGGCGAACGGCCCCATTCTCCCCCCCCCCCCCCCATCCTTTGTACGCCGCTGGGCGGATGGGTTTGGAGGGCGTGCAGACATCACTATCATTCTGGTACTGGCTCATTGTAGCACATAAGCCATCACTACAGCCAGTTTCCTTGCAGTAAACCTTCACCAAAGCATTCACGCGCTGTTGCAGTAGTTTCTGTAAGTATTATTGTTACATGATGAGGCTGACAGCCACGTGCACAACCTCGCCTTTAACGATATGCCTGGCGGAGCGGTAGGCCTATTCTTTATTTATCTCCTCATAGACTCCCGGGGACTACGCAGGGTCGGGCAGACAGGTAAATATAAATATTGGAACATCAGTAAGAAAGACACTGCCAGCACATACGAGCTTTTAAAACAAACGCAACAATACAAATATTTTTTTAATTTTATAACTCTTGGAGCGTCTGATTGGCAGCGTGGTTAGAGCGAGGGCCTCTAGCGTCAAAGATACCGGGCTCGAAGCACGGTGGCGTCACGCTCTAGTCTCGTTAGCTGTAAAAATGGTACCCGATTCTGCTCGAGTTAGGAAAGGCGAAGGCAGTGAGGATGGGAACTGGTCACCCCATCTCTCAAAGCTGGACCTCGTATAGTGAAGTCCTCTAACGCATCCACTCCCCTACAGCAGTATCTGCGACGGGGACAACCTTTGACCTTTTGAGCGTTCGATTGGCTCAGCAGTTCACGCGCTTTCCTCGCGTGGCACAGTTACCAGGTTCTGGGAATGAAACCTGGGAGAGTCACGCTCCAGTCTACCCAACTGTAAATGGGTTCCTGACTCTGCTCTTGAGTTAGGAAAGGCAGAGGCAACGAGGAAGGAAACAGGCAACCCCCATCACATAAACAGTTGGACCTTAGTGTTGTGAAGTCTCTAACAATTCACTCCCATGTGGTAATGTCTGCTATGGTTCTACCTTTACCTCTTCCTTCTTCTTCTTCTTCTTTGATCCATAGCCGTCAACCGTCAAAGCAGTCAGTGGCCATCACGCCTTGTACCTCTTCCTACAGAATGTTTATCTCACAAATGCGAACTGTACTATGATACAACTTAAACAAAATCAAATAAAATTTAAAAAAAAGCTTTAAAATGTATTTCCTACAACTGGATACATAAAACACTAAAATTTCAATAAAAGTGTTTTAACCCACAAGAGAAGCGTCATTGTAACACTGTTCACAGAAAAACTGTGACTACAGTAGAGTACAAGTTAAGTACATGGTTATCTACACTTGGTACTTGTAAACAAGAAAGTGATTGATGAGTATCGGCTAGCAATTATATTGCTTCTGTTTCTGATGGGAATTGTGTCTTTTGAGCACTGAACAACATCTGTTTGTCTGAGTTTATTTGCTTGCTTCCTTTATTTTTGTCATTTTCGCTTCCTCCCTCCCTTCCCACCTTCCATCCTCCATTTCTTTCTTTCTTTCTTTTACTCTTTCTTTAGCTCTTTCTTTCTTTCTTACTTTCTTTCTTTCGTTCTGTGTACTTATTTGTTTGCCTATATAAGATATTATTGTTCTTCAGAATCGACATCCCTGCTGTACTGGCAAACTCGTAGGTTCTCAATCTCTCTCAGTGAATGGGGAAGGGTTAGTCTGCTGGTTGTTTCTTCAGCACGCTGGTTGTACACACGCCTGAACCAACCTGTCATATGTTCATCCCTGCTAGTCTTACGTTTGATGCCTAACTTCAGCAGTCTTAGGCAATCTACATGCTTCTCAGTCTGCCTATCTGTGCCTTTCTAGTTTACCCTTGCAAATTTTAAGCTAACAATGAACAAATTCAGTAAAACTAATATAGATAATATGAAACTAAAACTCGACTTAAACCGTGGACAATGTATCTAAAAGCAGAAAAAAATAAACGCAAGAAAGCAGCGACGAAAGCATCACCCTTTAACTCCCTAAGGAGCACAGCAATTCAACTAATGTATGCCAAGGTCTTTTCACATTTTTCTTTTCTGTCTCCAGGTCTTTTCTCCGTGTATTCTTCAGCCTACCTCTACAACTCTTACTCTAGGAATTCAAGAAAAAGGACTGCCTAACCTGATATTACTTGCCTTTTACGACATGCTTAAGGGAGCAGAAGTCCTATTCTTTATCTGTCCACTCAGAGACCCGTACAACAACTCCTGTCATCCAATTTCCATTGTGTAACCTAAAAATTAAACTCTTTAACACATTACTCTTCCTCCGTTTGTTTCACAGGTTTACCTCCGTCCTTTCTCACCTATTTGCCCTTTAGTTTTTCAACTAGTGATAACTATTTGACAAGTAGCACGAACACACAGCAAAAACTTTGCGGTACGACAATGAGGACACGTCCTTGATAAGGGTCGCCAAGTTCAAATACCCACTGACAAGGTCATGTAAGAACGACGCGACGTCGGTTTATTTCCAGACAACTCAATTACTAGTCCCTGCCCAGACAAATTTGTGCGTTTCAAAATATCCGTCTTGGGCAATTTCCCCTCATTTAAAATTATAAAAACAAAAACACAAACACTGCAAAATGTTCGGATTTCTTGCTGTACCCAGAACCAGACACGTGCCAGTGGAACAGCAGATGAGATGAGAAGAAGACACTTGCGATGGATATGCCTCATACTGAGGAAACCTGTTGAGAGCACTATAAGCAGTCCTTCTCTATTATTCTTTCGTATTTTCTTACACTCACACACTCTTTCCCACGCCTGTCACACGTTTCCACACTCGCTCACATAAAGCAGCAATAAGGTAGCACTATCAACAGAACTATCGTTGACGTTGGTCGTTGTAAAAGACGAGACCATGAAATCTTTCGAACAAGTTAATATGAGAAGCTTTGCGAGACAGTTGTCGAGTGCTGGCAATAAACTTAGACATTTCTGTGTGGCCTCGGTCTCTGGTTTAGTGAACATTTTCGTCTTAAATCAGATCAAATGTCAACTTAACATTAAGGTCGGCTGCAATGGATCTTTGTCGTTTTCTGTCTATTGTCTTGTTGGTACAGTCTGATAGACTCTTTCCTGCCCATCTTTTGATGTTATAGCACTATCTTCCTATTGCACGTTGTCCCATTACTTTTATTATGATTGTCAGCCAAGTGTTATGTCTTGTTATACGGCCAAAATATTATATTTATCTACGTATTCATTTATTCTCTTTTCATTTCTAGCTTTTCTAGGAACTGTCTGTTTTCTTCTCTTTCTATTGAGATGTTTCTATACATCCACATCTCTAGGACCTCAATTCTTCCTTCTAACCCTGTGTTCATTGTCCACGTTTCTACCCCATACAACAGGGGTCAGCAACCAGTCGATCCTGATCTACCTACCGGTAATCCCAGTGGACGTTTTGATAGATCTTTAGGCGACGATCTTTTGTGGGGGGAGAGAAGAGGAAAGACTTTAAAGAGAGAGATTTTGGACTAGACCTCTCCTGCGGGCATGTAAAGTCGTGGTGTGCCCGGGATCAAAGATACTTTTTCCAGCATTCCCAATGAAAACTCTCGAGCTGTCTACTAAAATATATCAGCGAACTGCGTGAGATAGGAACGAGATCTTGTCCTTGTTAAGGTTATCATCCTTCCTTCCCCCTCCTGCAAGAAATGTTACATACACACACATATACATACATATGTGTTTGTGGTAAATCTGTAGATGGCTAAGTGTTACTAAAGTATATTTCAAAAGCTCCTAGGTTGCCGACCCCTGCAATGCAACAATGAAGAGAATATATATATATATATATATATATATATATATATATATATATATATATATATATATATATATATATATATATATATATATATATATATATATATATATATATATATATATATATGTCGTGAAATATTCTAATCCACATATATAAATTATCAAGTAAATATAAAGCCTAATAAATACATATAATAAAGAAAGGAAGAAGAATGGTAAAGAACAGTGCTGTCACAATGACAGTACTCGAAATCCCCTTTGTTTTATGCTTCGTCTGCAAATTGTAACGTTTCCACGTTAAATATAAGCCACTGCATAAATACAAGCGTTTCCACAACACATTAAAACGGGTATTGCATTTCTAAGAAAAACATTGAGAGGCACACTGCGTAATGACCTAAATTAATCCTAACATTAATTATACTACGTTACCAAAACGAACGAACAGATGGACTAAAGGATAGAGAGAAGGGAGAGGCAGAAAGCCGAACACGTGCAACACTAAACACGCGTCGCGCGATACACAATTGCTGCCATCACGCGTGTAAGGCCACATGCACTAACTTTATTTCAAATCGACAGTGATAAAATTCACTACCCTTCCCAGAGTTAGGTTTTAAAATCTTGAAAAACGCTTATTAGAAAAGATAACATTAGATGGGTTTACGTTTGAAAACATTACAGTACCCAGACAGCACATCTTCGAAACAGGAGGTAGAAGAAATTGCATATTTTGAACGCAGCCACTTAGCTCGTTTAAATTTGTATATTTGGGTTCCTTAGGGCTTGCTGACAAAGAATATGTAAAACGTTACGCAAATAGTCTAGGAATTACCAAGTTATAGCCAAAATAAAATGATGGTGCTGTCAGACAACACCCAAAATCAGAATCGCTCAGTGGTAGATTTTTTAAACCACCATTGTACGGGAAATGGGCCACAAGTTACATTTGAACTGATTGGCTGGAATGATATGTAAGGCTAAACACGATTAGTCGGACTATAAATGCTATCCTTGGTTGTTAGGGGAGACGTAGGAAGGTAAAATTTTTTCAAACACTTGTCGAAACGTGGCTCCATTGGCCAGACTCGCTGATATAATCACTTAGGAGCGTTAGTTCGAGACCACTAGTTCAAATAAGCTTGATAAAGCAACAGTGCGTTGAAGCCAGCTCATATTTTTGCTAAATAAAAGCCTGGAACATAAGCAGATGGGAATTTGTGCCAGTATTTGTGCCAGAATTCATTGCTAGTCAACGTATCTGTGTTTATTTCCATGAATTGTGGTAAGCTTGAAACATTCAGTATCTTTTAATGAAAATTGAATGTGAATTGTTAATTTATGCCTGTATATATGTGTAGTTCAGTAGCAAACATGATGTAAGGCCTATAATGCTCCAGCCTGAACAGAAGGTGTCGGAGGAAAGTAAAACGGCATGGAATGGCCAAACAGTACACTGACACCTAGATGATTGACTAGAAAGAAATAATGCTGGAAGTGCAGAGGCGTAGTAACCATTAAGGAGGTTAATACTGGTATAAAATATTTCAGATGAAGCTGACAGTTGGCCTAACGCTCTGAACTCAATGTTTGTGATGTATTGTGCTCAGTGTAGAACTAGAGTATCAATTAGTTATGAAGTAGAAGGTACATCCTTCTTGTTTTCAGGGACCGTGGTCTTGATGGTAGTGAGCAGCACCTGGTCAGAGCTTTGCTGAATCCAGAGTCGGACAGCATACTCCTTGGTCCATTTAGCTATCAGTGAGGTGTCTCCAGAGCACAGGGGAGAAATCGAGCAGAGGAGTCTTTTCCTGCCGCCATCACGCAAGATAAGCTGATGTGGCCAGCTGAGCTCAACATTATGTACCCCCATCTTAAAATGACATTGTAAAAATAACATTAAGAGGGGAATTAAATTGTTTTAATATCAGGAACTGAGAACATCTCCAATACTAGTTCCAATAAAGACAAACTATTGAAGTCATGATGACAAATACCAACAGAGCTTGAACAAAACAAAACCAGTATTACCTCATATTACTACTACACAACTGACACACATAGGATACTTTTAATAACATATGTCACTACAAGATTCATATTAATAAATTCTGTACATATAACTTGTAATTAAAATTGATTGTGATTCCTGGTTCCCTTTGTATTTGAATCAGGACACATATTCATTCATGACAGCAATGAATACATATTGTTATTTGAAAAGTTATCAGTGACTCCTTTAAGATATCCTTGTGGAGTGTTTTATGTATGTGAGTGTCACAGTGTTGTCAAGTGTAGTGGAATAAATTAAATTGTTTATCTGTCTGTTGTTGTTTTGACTTACACTTCATCATACACATACCCTAGACATATAACGTAGTCATCACACTATTCCAGAATAATTCTGACTGAGGTATACATATTGATAAAGTCCTCTATTTATTCCAGTTAGTGATATCCACCAAAAGATAAGTATAAGTGGATGGAAGCAGACATCATCATCATCAGTTGATAAGATCTCTATGGTGTTGTTTGCTCCACTGTAGTGTATGGAATGTCAACTTGACCTACGCAGTGGTGTGTAGACATGGATTGAGTGTATAATGTGCGAATGATAATAAGGGTTCGTGTTGTTGACAAATGTTCTTTTCTCACACTCATGTATGGCTGGAAGTCATCGACACCAACGACTGTGTACCTTTCTACAGTTTAATTGGACGTATACACTCGACAGCACAGATAGTGACAAATCACAGGTTGGCATAATACATCATGGTACAGTGGATAAATGGTCTTGCAATGTTACATGGGCACTCATGTAGAATAATTGTATAATGGACTGTCAGTAGCCAAGCACTCAGTATCGCCCATACATATATATCAACTGACTTCACTGACTGAGCACGTCAGCTTATAAATAATATTTCAGATGGCTTCTAGACCTAATCTCGTCTAGCGACGATTCTTCAACATAATGTTCAGCACATATTTTTCCATATAATAATATTGAACCGCTAATAAAGGGTTCTCATGTGTAGCAGTGATCTCTGGACTAATCAAGCGATAATACGGGCATCCCTTTTCTCTTCTTGAAAGTCACTACTTGTTTGGTTCCAAGATGGCTTCACTCGTGAGCTGTCACTCACGTTTGGATACAGATAATGAATCTGTCCTAAAGTTAGTCATTCATTAAACATTTCATTGCTCTGTAGATTTGATCATGAACAATTGACTGCATTCTACAGGATATAGTGCTGCTAGGAATCGAAGTCGTTTTCATCGAGTCAAATATATTCTCTTAGACATTCAAATCGTACCTATCGAAAATGGTGGCTTCGTATGAAAGTTCATAAGAAATTCTATTATTACCTTGGTATCAGAAATATGATTCTGCCATTCCTTGGCAATACAAATAAACACTGGGGTAAAGCATACACGATAGGTCTAGACGACTATCACTTTCCCCACAAACACTGAGATCACTTTTTTTCCCGGCGACAAGCCGACATAGAAAAAACAGTCCCCATCAGGACGAAGCCAAATCACACCACACTCTAGCGACACATCCGCCGAATAGCCTTTGACCTCTCTAGAGACAACAGAACATATAGTTCGACTTAGATATGTAAAGATATACAGATATAAGACAGACTCGTCCTACTCAGACAAACAATACACATAAATTCAGGCCATAGATATTCTGAAGCAAGAACAATCTATTACTACCCAAACAAAGAATAAATCGCAGAAAACTGGATCCATCCGCGGAGTTCGATCGAAAGAGCCGACACAACTTTCAAGGGAAGTAACTCAATAATGACTTTTCCTTAAGCACTATTTTGTTTACAAAATATTTGCGAACATAACAAGTATACCAATGTATAATATTGTAAGATATCAAAGACTGCACGTAACAGTCTTACCACACCTCCCGGGAAAAAAAAAAATGGAACTTTTTTTTTTTTTTTGAAATCCATCTAGGAGCAACGTACAATAGGCTCACAACGCATGAATAATGCGCAGATGAAAATATCAGGAATACCTATAACGCCTAATATGAGGCTAAGTCGACTTATGGAGCGACTGGTGAGAATGTGTCTCATAAACTGAGAGAAATTATTTCTCTACAAGTATATTTTTCCAGGAAGGTGTCATCAAAGTATAATACAATTCTGGCAATTACACAATGCCTAAAAAATTCATATCATCATTTCGTATTAGATATCTTAAATTTATGATTTATGAAGAAAAAATCACCAAAGCACAGCGGTGAATAAACATCAATGAACCGCTATGTAGTGATACAATCATTATATTATTAAATTACGAATGTGTATCTATCATGATATAGAAAAGGAACTACTATAGAACTAGACATATCAAGAAGTCTAAGCCCTAATAGTTATGTGGAATCATGTGGGCATCTTGACAGAATGTCTGCCATCACATTATCTGATCCATGAATAGCTCGCACAGAGAAATGAAAAGGTTGAAGAGCAATTGCATATCGAGTAGACCTCGAGCTCTTCAAATTCTTACTCTGTATAGCAGTAAGAGCTTTTTGGTCGGTTTCTACTATGAAATGTGCGCCTAGAAGGAATCTCTGTAGTTTGAGGATCGACCAAACCATAGCTAATAGCTCACGGTCTAAAACCGAATAATTCCTTTCTGCCGCATTAAGTTTTCTGGAAATATACATTACAGGATGCAGAGTTCCAGAGTACTCTTGCATTAGTGCCGCTCCAATCCCAGTGGATGAAGCATCACTACGAAGAACGAATGTCTTATCTTTAGTAGGTAGCACTAAAATAGGTGGTGTTGAAAACAATGTTTTAATCTTATCCAGAGAGCATTGGCATTCCTGAGACCAGTGGACCACATTAGGCGAACCTTTCTTTAGAAGTGTCGAAAGAGGTGCCATGATAGAGGATAGATTCTGAATGAATCTGCCATAAAATTGAATAAGACCTAACAGACTTCTCACCTGTTTTTTAGTCTTAGGGATTGAGATGTTAAGTATCTTACTAGTATTATGGTCCTCTGTCTTTAGGAAACCATGACCAACTCGGTGGCCTAGGAAAGAAATTTCGCTAAAACCAATATAGGCTTTAGAGGGTTTCGCTGTCAGGTTGTGCTCGCGCAAAGTAGACAGCAATTCATCTAACCCTGAATAGTGATCTTCCCAAGTATCGCTGAAAAGACAGATGTCGTCTAGATATGCAATGACATCTGACCGATAAGATAGGATTCGGCGCATCATGCGTACGAATGTAGCTGGTGCGTTCATAAGACCGAAAGGCATAAAATTCCATTGGAACAAACCTCTAGGTGTTGAAAAAGCCGTGAGAGGTTTGGCGCGTTCAGATAAAGGAACTTGCCAATATCCTTTAGACAAATCAAGTTTAGTGAAAAAATGAGATTTGGAGAGTCGAGTAAGTAGCTCTTCCAGTAAAGGCATAGGTTCGGCATCGAACTTCGTTACTTGATTCAATTTTCGATAGTCAACGCAAAGACGTATGTTATTGTCTTTTTTACGAACAATAACCATCGGCGAAGAATATGCAGAGGTGGATGGTTCGATTATTTTCAGATCTATCATCTCATCCAACTCTTTCTCGACCTGTGCTTGAAAATGTATAGGTATAGGATAAGGTCTAACCCTAATAGGAGTATGGTCAGTTAGAACAATGTCATGTTCAATGACATGCGTTTGTCCAGGGATGTCAGTGAGTACATCCTGAAATGTTTGCAACATAGTTGAAACTTGTCGCTGTTCTCCTAGAGACAAATCAGGAGAGACAGTAACGTTCTTCCATGATTCACTAGAATGAAGTGGGATCATTGGAAGAGGAAGATTTACATCTGAAAAACTTGTTTCCTCATCCTGTATCACGGACAGTGATGAGTAATGACCATGTTGTACTGGAGAATTGTCCGTTGCTTGGAAAATGGGTTGCAAATAATCCGGACGTTCATGGAATTCCGTAAGCATATTGATGTGGAAGGTTTTATGCTTCCCATCAATATCGACAATATAGTCGACATCGGAAATTTTCGATATTATATCGTACGGACCTTTCCAAGAAATAAGTAGTCTGTTTTCCCTACAAGGTAGTAATACAAATGCTTTGTCACCAGGACAAAGTTGTCGTAAGCATCTCTTCTTATTGGCAAATTGCCTTGCCTTCTGTTTCGCAAATTCAGAAGAAGAAGTTGCTAATTTGCATGCTTCGATAATCTTTTGTCTCAACGCGATGACATATTCGTAGGATGACTTTGTGTCATCGTCAATATTGTCAGATGTAATGAGATCGTGAAGCAACGACATAGGGCCACGCGGACGCGCGCCAAAGACGAGTTCAAAGGGAGAAAATCCTGTATGTTCATTGGGTACCTCTCTGTAAGCGAAGAGGGCCGCAGGTAAAACTCTGTCCCAGTCTTGAGGATGATCCTCAGTTATCTTCCCCAGTAAGTTTTTAAGTGTTCTATTAAGGCGTTCGACCATACCATTAGACATTGGATGGTAGATACTACTTAAAGATCTATCTATCTGCAGAGTAGACATTACTTGAGACATGGTATCTGATATTAGTTGGGTGCCATGGTCTGACAATATCTCTCCGGGGAACCCCAGACGAGAAAATATAAGCCAAAGAGCATCTGCAATATCAGCAGTAGTAATGCTCTTCAGAGGAATAGCCTCTGGCCAACGTGTGCACATATCAACACACGTCAAGATAAACTGATGTCCTCTGGCAGACTTGATCTTAAATGGACCAATTATGTCTATGGCCATTTTTTGGAACGGCCGAATAGGAATGTCCGCCGCCTGAATGGGTGCAGCATGCCGTGGACCTTTGGATTTAACTTCCTGACATACTTTACAAGATCGACAATAAATTCGTATGTCCTTGTTTACCAATGGCCAAAAGAAAGCCGCAAGGACTCTTGACTTAGTACGGGAAAAACCCATGTGTCCAGCACACTGAGAGTCGTGAGCGTGCTGCAAAATTTTAACTCTCAAATTCTTGGGAACCAGGATTTGAGAATGACTTGACGTAATGGAGTCTTGAACCATACGTACAAGTACGCCAGTCTTCTTTGTAATCCACGATTTACGACTTGTGTCTTTATTCGGATCACCTTTAGTTGCAAGAATGAAGAATTTCTTCAGAGTGGGATCATCTTCTTGCTGTTTTATAAACGAGTCACGAGAAATTACCAAGGGATTATCTTGGTTATGCACTTCATTATCTTCAGTAGATGAAGTTTGAGGCATATTAAGAGCCTGAGCTCTAGTGACTACAGCGTTAGCAATCTGCATGTTTTGCCTTTCCCACGTGGAAATTTGTTGCGGAGTGCATTCTTTGACTCCATGAATGCGACCGATGATGAGGTCAGCGATCGGATTCGGGAGAAGACATGCGAGTACATCTCCTGTAAAGAAAGGAGTAGCAATCCTAATGATAGCAGTAGAGTATTTCTCTAATGTGCCGCCAAATGTTACACATTTGACTACTTGTCCAGTGGCACGGGAAGGATCTACGAGTGACTGCCTAACACCAATTGTGGTGCATCCAGAATCAAATAGCACAGAGACTGGATTGTTATTCACTAAACCCTTATGTAAGACAAGAGAACCTCTTCCATCATGCGCGACTGATGCCGGAAGAGCAGGAAGAGGATGGCCACAGCTTAAAGTAGACACTGTGGTTGGCTCAAATAACGTTTTGCATTGGGGGCACTGAGATGCTCTCCCAAAATCAAAAGCGGCACATGCCATATTACTAGCATCATTATTATCTTTACTCTGTTTATAGGCTTCATGGGACTCTTGTTGTGCAGAGTTTGCCTGAAAATGTGGTTTATGTCTTTTGTTTTGAGATCTACCTCGGTTATTATCACCTCTGTAGTTATTGTTACCTCTATTGTAACCCCTATTTGGGTTTGAGTCATAGTTCCCTTGGTTACCATTATCATATTCATTATAATGAGTATCTCTGTAATTATGATCTTGTTGACTCCAAGATGGATAACCCTGATAGTTTCTATAATTACTTCCTCTACGGAAATTCCTATAATTATGACCACCCCTGTGTCGAGAGCTATCAGCTCGTCTCCAGTTCTTTGAAGAAGAACCCTGAAATGATTGGTTACCTTGGTTTTGATAACTATTATGGTTACCTTTTTTATCAAATCTGTTTTGAGGTCCCTGAAATCTGTGTGAATAATTGGGATTGTATGGTGTTGCTGAAGCAACTGGCATACTCTCCTTAATCTTAGTGTTGCCAAAAGTCACGTCGGGGTGTGCAGTGACATATTGGGAACAATATTCTTCCATTTCTTTTAGAGATTTGGGTTTACGCTCATGTATAAATTCAAGGAAGGGTTTGTTAACACATGACATAATCTTATCTCTGAGCAACAAATCCATAAGTCCTTCATACGTTTTTTCTGTTTTGGAAAGCTCAATCCAACGATCAACTGTGAGACGTGCCTTTGCAGTGAATTCTGAGAATTCTACACCTGTCTCAGGCACCATCGTCTTAAATAAAAGGCGATAGCCTTCCTCACTTAGCTGATATTTTTTTATCAAAGCCGCCCTAATGACATCATAATTATCCTTATCTGCTTCTCCTACAAGGCATAATCTAGTCAAAGATTCACCTTTCAAGTTTTCTGCTAATTGATTAGCGTATTGTGATTTATCCACATTATGTGTACGACAAGAACGTTCAAATCTATCCAGCCAGAATGTAATATCGTCACTGGACTGATTGAACGGTGGAACCTTAACCTTGTAAGTAGAAGGTTTACCATTACCACTAGATGCCTGATTAACATTACTCATACTTGTCAATCTCAATTTCTCTAACTCAAATTCATGTTCTCTTATTGCTTTTTTCTCTTCAGCATCTAATCTTTTTTGTTCAGCATCCCTGTCTAATCTTTTTTGTTCAGCTTCAGCTTCTCTTTCTAATTTTTTTTGTTCAGCTGCAGCTTCTCTTTCTAATTTTTTTTTGTTCAGCTTCAAATCTCCTTTCCTCCACCTGCATCTGTAATTTCTTTTGTTCAGCAGCAGCCTCAGCTTCTCTTTCTAATCTTTTCTCTTCAGCCATGGCTTTTCTTTCTTCTGCAGCAGCTTTTTTTCTCTTCTGCAGCTAATGCTTTGTCATATTGAGCAACAGCCCATTGTTCTAATTGTTGACCAGTCTTATCAAGGGATTTCCCTTGTGTAATGAAATATTCTAATGTAGACATGATGTCTAACAATAATACTAATCACCTGAACCAATAATAATACCACAAGTTCTTACTGACTTGATTAATCAGTATACTATCCCAATATCTGTGGGTCACAAGCCTTAATAAGGTCTTGTATAACAGTAATAATAATCAGGTACTGGTTTATACCATAATCCAAGTGCAATGCACAGGCAATTGTGTATTATGAAATATACCTATATAAAACATATGTCAACCAACAGAATACATAAAGTACAAATAGGACTGACAATACAAGAACGTTTGCAGAAATCAAAATAAATCAAATAGGGAAATCAATGAAAATAATCACTGAATCTGCAAAGAATAACAACACAAATGACGTCACAGTATATGAATATAAATTGTGAATAGAACTGAAAGATAGAAAAGGTTAGACCAACAAATTACAAACAAATCAAAACAAAACTAAAGAACAAAGAAATATTACAAAAATAACAATAATTACAGACTTCACAGCTAACACAAAAGCAACAGTTGTCGCAGCAAATTTTCAATCAAGAAAATTGCACCTATAGAAAACGCCCACAACGGACCCTCTATGACGTGGGATATTCTGTTGTGAGGACGCCGCCCAACCTTAAACACAACCCGCTGACATAGGAACTAACATACTATACAAACAAATAACATGTAAACATAAATATATATAAATTATGTGTATGATAGTATGTGTTGCAAAATAGGCTCAGTTTTACAGTAATGGCAAAGTTATTTTTATGAAAATAAACAAACTGCCACTTTATTCAATTAAACATTCTGGCCTTAAATATTAAAGTTCATATATAGAAAACAAGAAGATCCATCGATGAAAATAGGACTTCTTAGTTCACTAATACTGTCTTCCTGTTAATATTGACAAGAATTGATCCAACTGTTCTGTGAAACCCTGTAATGTCTAATGTAAAAATGTCAACAACGCTGACCTACCTACTGCATTCACTTGACAGGTCACGTGACGAAGTGTTGACAAAGAGCAAACCAATACTGCAAGTGTGTCGCATCAGCCACAGGAAACGGTCTGGTATCGGTAATCTGTTGACTTCTGAACTTCTGCGAGGTCAAACCCAGAAAGCTGGTCCACCAGTTGATAACGTCCTCTATTTATTCCAGTTAGTGATATCCGCCAAAAGATAAGTATAAGTGGATGGAAGCAGACATCATCATCATCAGTTGATAAGATCTCTATGGTGTTGTTTGCTCCACTGTAGTGTATGGAATGTCAACTTGACCTACGCAGTGGTGTGTAGACATGGATTGAGTGTATAATGTGCGAATGATAATAAGGGTTCGTGTTGTTGACAAATGTTCTTTTCTCACATTCATGTATGGCTGGAAGTCATCGACACCAACGACTGTGTACCTTTCTACAGTTTAATTGGACGTATACACTCGACAGCACAGATAGTGACAAATCACAGGTTGGCATAATACATCATGGTACAGTGGATAAATGGTCTTGCAATGTTACATGGGCACTCATGTAGAATAATTGTATAATGGACTGTCAGTAGCCAAGCACTCAGTATCGCCCATACATATATATCAACTGACTTCACTGACTGAGCACGTCAGCTTATAAATAATATTTCAGATGGCTTCTAGACCTAATCTCGTCTAGCGACGATTCTTCAACATAATGTTCAGCACATATTTTTTCCATATAATAATATTGAACCGCTAATAAAGGGTTCTCATGTGTAGCAGTGATCTCTGGACTAATCAAGCGATAATACGGGCATCCCTTTTCTCTTCTTGAAAGTCACTACTTGTTTGGTTCCAAGATGGCTTCACTCGTGAGCTGTCACTCACGTTTGGATACAGATAATGAATCTGTCCTAAAGTTAGTCATTCATTAAACATTTCATTGCTCTGTAGATTTGATCATGAACAATTGACTGCATTCTACAGGATATAGTGCTGCTAGGAATCGAAGTCGTTTTCATCGAGTCAAATATATTCTCTTAGACATTCAAATCGTACCTATCGAAAATGGTGGCTTCGTACGAAAGTTCATAAGAGTTTCTATTATTACCTTGGTATCAGAAATATGATTCTGCCATTCCTTGGCAATACAAATAAACACTGGGGTAAAGCATACACGATAGGTCTAGACGACTATCACTTTCCCCACAAACACTGAGATCACTTTTTCCCGGCGACAAGCCGACATAGAAAAAACACAGTCCCCATCAGGACGAAGCCAAATCACACCACACTCTAGCGACACATCCGCCGAATAGCCTTTGACCTCTCTAGAGACAACAGAACATATAGTTCGACTTAGATATGTAAAGATATACAGATATAAGACAGACTCGTCCTACTCAGACAAACAATACACATAAATTCAGGCCATAGATATTCTGAAGCAAGAACAATCTATTACTACCCAAACAAAGAATAAATAGCAGAAAACTGGATCCATCCGCGGAGTTCGATCGAAAGAGCCGACACAACTTTCAAGGGAAGTAACTCAATAATGACTTTTCCTTAAGCACTATTTTGTTTACAAAATATTTGCGAACATAACAAGTATACCAATGTATAATATTGTAAGATATCAAAGACTGCACGTAACACATATGTGGCAGCAAGTAAGGTTATATATAATACACTACTCTTATTGATATATATACCTTCACAGCTGATCTCAGTCAGTACACTAAGTCCCCTATAAATATTTATAACATCCCACTTTACCACAATATATATATCCCCATCGAGGCCAGCTCCTTCACGTGGAGATGGGGCTCAAGTACAGCCATCAGCGGCCGAAAAACCAAGACTGGCCAGGCCCTCCTACACTCGAGCAAGACTACAGTCTGCCCTAGCAAGTCAAGGTGCTGAAGACGGAGGCAACCAGCCAAGAGGCGCACCACAGCAATCAGGATGCCACGCACACGCAATGGAAATATGTCTATATCTACGAAACGTTATGGCACTCGCCCTGTGACGGACACCCAGGCAGACGCAGTGCCGGGCCCTCTGCCTCAAAAGGGCCCAACCCCTACTACTGGGGGTCCTTCTCAACTGCCCTGTGGAGCCAGGAGGCATGAGAATTGAGCTACCGGCCAAGCAAAGCAAAGACCACTTAAAATAATGCACTGGAATGCTGAAGGCGTCAACAGTAAAAAAGATGGCTACAGCAAAAAACTAGAGCTCGAAAATATCTTGAATGAAGAGCAAGTAAATGTATGCTGCTTGCAAGAAACCCACCTCAACAAAGACATAGCCTTCAAAATCAGAGGCTACCAGTGCTATCGATCCGACCGAATAGACTGGCGAAAAGGTGGAATGCTGACACTCGTGAGGAATAACATCAGTGCATGTCAGCTTGAAACATATATGGAGGGGGTAGAATACCAGATGCTTAATCTCAGGACAGAAAGTACAGAATTCCACCTGCTCAACTACTACTGTCCGATTGACCGCCCACTGGCACTAGACACAATCCCAGCAAAAGAAAGACTGATTGTGCGCGGAGACTTCAACAGCCACTCACAGAGCTGGGGCTATGATCACATGGACAGGAGAGGGGATGAGCTTGAAAACTGGCAGGATGACAATGAGCTTATCCTGATTAACCAGCCAATCGACCCACCAACCTTCTACTCGAGATCATGGCACACCACCTCTACACCAGACCTGGCATTCCACTCACCAGGCCTGGAGTGGAACACCACACCCGTTGTAGGGAAACAACTTGGAGGCAGCGACCACCGGCCAGTCTTCCTAATTGTGGAAAATGAACTTGTCAAGGAGAGCAGCACTCTCTCTATGTGGAACTACAAGAAGGCAGACTGGACAATGTACCAGCACCGTACTAGTATACTGGCTAGAGATCTGACTGTAGACAAAGACATCAATAAGCTAGTCGATGAATTCAGCAGATGCATATTACAGGCTGCTCGTGAAACAATACCTAGAGGGGCTTGTAAGCACTACCTACCATATTGGAATAGTGAACTAGAGCAACTGCACAACGACGTGGAAACATCTCGAAAGCAGGCAGAGACCAGTCCATGCCAAGAACACCACAATAACTACCAGCAAGCTAAGGCCAAATTCCAAAGGGCCAAGTTGCAGGCCAGGTGGAGAAGCTGGAAGGAGAAAACAGAGTCCTTGAACTTCGAAAGAGATACAAGGAAACTGTGGAAGCTGGTAAAACAACTTAATGATGAGGGTACAGGGAGAAACTCAAAGATTGCACTGTACAAAGATGGAAACATCCTTGTCGTAGATTTTAGATAGGAGAATTAAGACTAGCGGTTGGTCCCTTCTGAATAGGTTGGAATAGGTGATAGACTCAGTGAGAGTTAGTGAAAGGTAATAGAATTTCCACACACGTGAGATGATAGATTTTGATATAGTGGCTGTCTCTGAAAGCGAAAAGAATTCTTCTCTCTCTCACCTATCTTCTACAACAGTTGTTACAGCGTCAGACAGACTACACCAATATACATATTACGTATATTTCTATCACTCACAGGCACGCACATACACGTGACGACAGGTAAACACACAGACGTGGGAAAACTATAACAATGATATATATATTATCTAGAACGAGCTGACCAAACACGATTATTAAGTTCAAGAGCGATTTTAATATCAGGAAAAATCGGCTCACAACATCAAAGAAAGTACATCAAGGAAAATACATATACACATAGTCATAAAAAATTCAAGGAAATGTTGCAAGGATGATAGCCCCGTTATAGTGTTAACTCTAGGTTTAGCCCGGCCCCGTTAAGAGAACAGATGATGGCGCCCGAGTCACAGATACATAGGGTTTGAGTCTAAGAGTTTTTCTTTGTTTTATCTCGTAATTATATGCACAGAGTTTGAAAAAAAAATCGGATTTAACCTAAGACAAAACACAAGAACTCTAGCCTTAGCAACAAATTATGCAGATTGAAAAAAAAATTAGGACAGCAACAGGGTGTCAAAGATATAATAGTGAAAATATCACTCAAACCAGCGTACACTCATTCATTCCGCCATGGCCTCTCATACATGTACTCACGACTTTGCTCGCTGCCTCTTGGAACACACTGATTTTAGATTTTCACACAGACTCAAAAAATGCAGTCTTCTGCCAAGAAGTCCCCAGTTCCAAAAGACGTATTTAACTCGGAGTCTCCGGGAACGACTACTTGGGTGTGCAAATTTGTTCAAATGTCTGATTAAGTCACCTAAAATTATTCCAGGCGCGGGAGTTAGCAGAGCACAGTGTCAATAGCGTAGGTTTCTAGAAATGATGAATGTCAGGTCGGTGCCTTCCCTCAGTATAGGATTCACTTTAGTCACACCACAGATTTGTCCACAAAAAATATATATATATATATATAGTCGGGAAATGTTAGTTAATACTTGAAGTATTTCGCGCCACCAGGCAGAAAGATTACGTAGAGTTTTTCTAGAAGAAATTAAGATCTGGCTCCAAGGTCCAGTATTTATCATTACAGTCTTTGAAAACCCGTTATTGGGAGATAGTATTTCTGGCTAACTCGGGTTGCATATGCACTGTTAGACCAGTGGTACTTAAGAAACCCACGTGGTTCAAAATAAGGACTGTCTATTTCTTCACAAGTATGGAAACTACTACTAGGTGCTGGTAAAGTTAGGGTCACCCCAAAACTTTCACTGTGTGGAGGAAAAATAACACATATAATATAATAAACAGAATCTGTACTGGTTATAACTTACATTTAAACTTGCAAGCAGAGAGCTTTGCTTATCATTTAAACTTCCCGTGACGTAAGTTATATTTAAAAATCAGCAATCCTCATGAATTAGGAACACGTGCGTATTCCGTCACCATTCATGAGGCTCGATTCTAGAGTTTATACGTTAGTTTAGAAAAAAATACACTCGACTGAGTATTAGCAGTTAAATTAAATTCATAAATAGCTACTCTTGCCGTTATAAGCTAGAGATTTTAATTTTATTCTGCTTTCCACTGAATGCTTCCCTAGAAAATATAATAGCCTACCACTTTATTTCTCTTCTGCGCTAAAGAAATAGATTAAAATGAATTAAGCGATTTAACACTTTAACACTCACAAACTCTATATATCTATCATATTAATTACCTCAACCACAGAATTACAGGTAGTCGCACAACTTAAGAATAAAATGCTGAAAGTATTTCTGGAAGTCTAGAAGTTCGACAAATTGCCGAAACAAACTGAGATACTTCGCTAACAGCTATTCTGTTTACGAGCAACCTATCTACTGTGAGTCTATGAGCGAGAATGAAATTAAAGTTACAAACTTGGCCAATATCTTTAAAATCGGACACAGGATCCTAATCTTATTTCGCCAAGCGAAATAGTCTCCCCTGTCCGTATAACACCTTCGTCCGCTTATCGCGTGACGTAACAGCCATCAGTGGCCGAGGGCTTGCATGAGTTGCAAATCTCAGACCACCGTCTGCAGTGCGGAGTGGATTTTCACGCTAAGCCGGGTTTTTTTCTGACGAAAAACCTCATGCGTTTACTGAAATGCAGACTCTCTGTCTACTTTCCATGTCCCTCGGGTGAATTTTCACGCCCCAGGCCAGAGACCCTCAGACGAATGTCTAGCGAATGCTGTAAATTTACGCCTATCGTCCGACCAGCGCGACTGACATGTACGCAATACCACCCAGGTGCGATTCTCAGTTTTAGAGAAAGGAAAACAGGTAAAGTTTGCGAATTATATGAAAATAATATTCGCAAAACGAATGGATGAAAAATATACAGGAAAAATGAAATACAGAGATAATAAAAGAGAGAAATCGGGTGAAAGAATAGGAAGAAGATGTAGGAAATTAAATGAATATAAACCCTACGTGACAGAGCCTCCCCCCTTTAAGATATGGAAGCACTCCATGTCTACGTTATGGAGTTTAATTTCCTATAACCGTAGCTTCGGGGTGTCTGTCTTCTTCCCTCTCCTCTTCCCCCTCCATCTCTGTCCAATTCCTACTCAAGTCCACTCCTCAAAGTTCCCTTCCCCTGGAATGTCTCATATGCGCGCTTGAAAGAACGTCGCCGCTTCTGACATTTTTGAAAGATTTCCTCTGATAGCGGTGGAATATCCCTGCCACTCTCGTCATCTTCGTCAGTTTTGGCGATCGTCAGGAGATGGTCGGAGGTTGGCACTGGTTTTTCCAAGTATCTCTTTAAGAGATTTAAATGGAAAACCTTCTCCTTTCCTTCAATAGAGATCTGGTAGTTAGCCTTAGAAATCTTTTTCAGGACGGTAAACGGCCCTTGCCATCCGATCTTCAGTTGGTTGTTCTCGGTAGGGAGCAACACCAAAACTTTCTCTCCTGCTTCCAGTTCTCTCTCTTCCGCGACTTTCCTGTATCGGTTAGCGTGCTTGGTGCGTGCTCGCTTAAAGTTAGTCGTTGCTAGGTCCCACCCTAGTTTCAACCGTTCCTTTAAAACCGACACATATTTACTGGCTGAGACAACTGTCTCATCAGCCTTCTCGTCTGTCAGAGACTGAAGTAAGGCTTCAAGCGGGCCCTTAATGGGTCTGCCGAATAAGAGTGTAGCTGGCGGAAATCCTGTGGAAGTATGAGGAGATTCTCTGTAGCCAAATAATGCTGCAGGAATACAGAGATCCCAATCTTCAGGTTTCACTTGTGCCAGCTTACTTAGCATCATGGTGAGGTTTCCATTAGCACGTTCCACGAGCCCATTTCCGGCCGGAGTATATGGCTTAGTGTGGATGTGCTGGGTCCTCAAGATCTTAACGATCTCATCCATCAACAGGTTTCGGTATGGAGATCCATTATCCGTCAACACTTGCTGAGGGAATCCCAACCGAGTGAAAATCTGCACGAGGGCTTCTGCGACATGCTTGGCATCTGCGCATGTTAGCGGGATAGCTTCTGCCCATAAAGTGCATGTATCGACTAAGGTCAGGATGAACCTGTTCCTTCTTTTAGTCCTTTCGAAAGGCCCTAAAATGTCGATCACAACCCGTTCGAATGGTGTTCCCATTATTGGCATTTCACCCATGTGGACTGGGGGGTGTCCGTTGCTTGGGTGGTACACGTTGGCACTGGGCACAGGATTTGACGTACCTGATAATATCAGTATTCACTCCTGGCCACCAATAATGAGTGGTTATACGTTGGTTTGTGGCGTTCTGTCCCATATGTCCGCTAAAGGGAAGAGAGTGCCCCATTTCTAGGATTTGGCTTCTGTACTGTTTCGGTACTAGGAGCTGGTTGTAACCTTGGTCAGGCTTGCCCGTTCTCCGATAAAGTACGCCATCCTCAGAAAAAATGTCCCCGTGCTGTTTGGGTTCCTTCGCCATGGGCAGTTTCCTAAAGCAGGGTGCCAAAGTAGGATCCTTTTGTTGCGCTTCTTTAAGTTCCATAGGTAACAAATTAGGCGCAGGCTCCCGTTCCTTCTTGGTTTGCCCTCTTGTAGTTACTGCTGCCACAATCGGCTCTTCCGGTTTCCCAATACACACGTATCTCCCGCCAAGTATGACTGGGTAGATGGGATCATCCATAACAGCCGCTTTGATCACGCCTCTGACAAAGTCAGAGTGTATCTCCACCAATGCGATGGGAAGCGCTGTAGGTGCATCACTCTTACGAACTCCACAAAGTTGGACGGTCTCTGCTGTCTCTTGACCGGGTTTGACCAGGTTTCTGGCAACAATGCAATCATACGAAAGCCCCGTGTCAAATAAGCAAGAAGTTTGAGAACCGTTCAAAATAACAGTACCTCGCGTTGAGGGTCTATCCCCAACAGGTTGGGAATCACTGTCAACAATTCCGCCTTGCGAGACTGTCAATAAGCATCCGATGCGTTTCGGCTCGGTGTGCTCGCTCTGATCATATGTCCCGTGCTCAGGGGTTTTCCCTTTGCCACCTTGTCCTTTCTGGCTGCGCTGCCATGTAGGGCGGTCGGGTTGATCAGACTGTTTGGGGTGGTTGGGGTACTTGTTCTTGTAGAACTTGGATTTTTCCGGAGGGGGGTTTTGAGGTCCAGTTTCTCTGTGGTTGTTTTGGTTAGAAGCCTGAGAAGATTGCTCTAGGTTCCACTCATACACATGTGTCTACAAGGCACCAATGCAGACTGCTGGAATCTTTGTTTACTCAATTTATTCAGACGTACACACTGGGACATACGAGTACATCATGGTATGTTGACATATCAATTTGTAGGTATACATAGCAGATCTGAAGTCATGACACATTCAGAAATAATGGGCAGTACATCAAAAGTTCAATGTCATGATATATTATGGCCGCATTCCCCTATCTGACTAAACGCGTCAGTGAAGGCAGATCGGTAAATAACTAAGGTTACTTGACGTCCATAGTTTGTAGCATATATTATGAAACCACGAAAGAGGAGGTTTTTAGCAAGATTGAGATCTCCCTGTCACTGTCCGATAATAGGATAAATAATCTGTTCTCTTGGCAGTGATCAAAACATGTGATGACCGAAATCTAACATGGCTGCCTCCCTGAGTTGTCGTTCACTCATTCATAGGAAGGAGAATATAAGCTAGAGTTAATTTATAATGGGTATATAAATGATTTCATAAATGTTCCCATACAGCTCTACGGTGATCAGGTTAATTCACGTAGCCATAACCGCTGTAGGAAAGTCTGTCATCTTTGTCGATACAAAACACGACCCTAGCGATACGAAGCACAATGTTCCATCTAGGTCGAATCGACATGAGATCATCAAAATAGGGTCTGGCAATACATGGAGTCCGAATTATACATTGTACCGTACCTTAGGAGAGTCTCTAACATAAACTATAGTAGAGATACCATCTCCTTTAGAAGAAAACCACTCCATGAATCGTATTTCCTTAAGAATCTACCAGCCCTTTGAAAAAATGCGTACCCGCCATTATCACGGTACATCGGAACTCATCACGACTTGTCAAGACAACTCATACTTCCGCTAGACCGGAATAATAAGAATCTAGTCCCTCCTACCCATCCAAAATATACAATATAGGACTGATTCTACTTGTACTAATAATATGTAATACATATAAATTCAGGCCATAAACATAATAAGCAAATTAATATATTTTCTGGCCCTAAAAAATAAGTACAAACGTAAGAGCAATCCATGCGCCGGATCAATATCAAGAACGATTACTCCTATAATCAAAAGTGTGAATCAAACATGGATTCTCTCGCTTTTACCATAGACAGCATTTTCATACACAAATGAATGAATGTCTATATTTTTTCCATATTAAATAGCCATATCGATTTTTGTAATATGTGCGTCAAAATATGCACGCAACAGATTACCACACCCCTCGGGAAAAAAAAAATGGTACATTTTTTTTTTGAAACACATCTGGAGCAACATACAATAGGCTCACAACGCACCAATAACAATGCGCAGATGATAAGCATAAGTTTTATGACCTTAGAGAAAGTACTTCTCTAAGTATAAATATTTCCAGAGAGGTGTCACCAACGCATACTACAATATTAGCAATAACACAATTTCCACATTAGTTTATACATAAATTTCATCTAAGATATCTTAACATCATGATCATCAAAGACGAAAAACATTGAAAGATCAGCGGTGAATAAATATCAATGAACCGCTAAGTAGTGTTACAATCAATATATGATATATTACATATGTGTACACATTTCAACATAGAAACAACTGTATCAAAGTTGCATAACAGTTATGAATCATGTGGGCATCTAGAAATGGACTACATTAGGAGACCCTTTCTTTAGCAAGGAAGAAAGAGGTGACATAATGGAGGACAGATTCGGGATGAATCGTCCATAAAATTGTATTAGACCTAAGAGACTTCGTACTTGCTTTTTAGTCTTAGGAATAGAAATGTTAAGTATCTTACTTGTATTATGGTCTTCTGTTTTTAGGAACCCATGACCAACACGGTGTCCTAAGAAAGATATTTCGCTAAAACCAATACATGCTTTCGATGGTTTCGCTGTCAGGTTATGCTCGCGTAAGATAGACAATAGTTCATTTATACCATTATAGTGATCGTTCCAAGTATCACTGAAAAGACAGATGTCATCAAGATACGCAATGACATCTGAGCGATGAGATAGGATTCGACGCATCATGCGTACAAATGTTGCAGGGGCGTTCATAAGACCGAAAGGCATGAAATTCCATTGGAATAGACCCATAGGCGTCGAAAAAGCAGTAAACGGTTTGGCGTGTTCGGATAGTGGAACTTGCCAATATCCCTTAGACAAATCGAGTTTAGTAAAGAAGTGAGAATTCGATAGTCTCGTAAGTACCTCTTCTAGTAAAGGCATAGGTTCAGCATCGAATTTAGTTACTTGATTCAATTTGCGATAATCCACGCAAAGACGTATGTTATTGTCTTTTTTTCGTACTATAACCATCGGCGAAGAATATGCTGATGTGGATGGTTCAATAATTTTTAACTCTATCATCTCATCTAACTCTTTCTCTACCTGTGCTTGAAAATGTATCGGGATAGGATACGGTCTGACTCTTATAGGACTATGGTCAGTAAGAATAATGTCATGTTGAATGACATCAGTTTGACCAGGAATGTCAGTAAGGACATCCTGAAATTGTTCTAACATAGTAGAAACTTGTTTCTGCTCTCCTGGAGATAATTCTGGAGAAATTGCAACATCTTTCCATGATTCATTAGAGTGAAGAGGAATCATTGGAAAAGGTAAATTTACATCCGAGAAACTCGTTTCCTCATCCTGTATTACTGACAGAGATGAGTACTGTCCATGTTGGACTGGAAAATCGTCCATTGCCTGGAAAACAGGTTGTAAATAATCAGGACGTTCATGGAATTCCGTGAGCATGTTGATGTGGAAGGTTTTACGCTTCCCGTCAATATCGACGATATAGTCAACATCGGAAACTTTTGATATTATATCGTACGGACCTTTCCAAGAAATGAGAAGTCTATTTTCCCTACAAGGTAGCAAGACAAATGCTTTGTCACCTGGACAAAGTTGACGCCAAACATCTCTTTTTATTGGCAAATTCCCTTGCCTTCTGTTTCGCAAATTCAGAAGAAGCAGTTGCCAATTTGCATGCTTCAATAATCTTGTGTCTAAGTGCGATGACATATTCATAAGAGGATTTTGTGTCATCGACAATATTATCAGCAGTTATAAGATCATGAAGTAAGGACATAGGACCTCGCGGTTTCGCGCCAAAGACAAGTTCAAAGGGAGAAAATCCTGTATGTTCGTTGGCGACCTCTCTATATGCAAAGAGAGCCGCGGGTAAAACCCTATCCCAATCCTGAGGATGATCTTCCGTTATCTTACCTAGTAGGTTTTTCAGAGTTCTATTCAAACGTTCCACCATCCCATTGGACATAGGACGATAAATACTGCTCAGCGATCTCTCTATCTTCAGAGTCGACATTACTTGAGACATGGTATCCGATATGAGTTGGGTACCATGGTCGGATAATATTTCTGCTGGAAATCCCAGACGAGAAAATATTAACCAAAGAGCATCTGCGACATCAGCAGTAGTTATGCTCTTTAGAGGAACAGCCTCCGGCCAACGTGTGCACATATCAACACACGTCAAAATAAATTGGTGTCCTCTAGCAGACTTTATCTTAAATGGACCAATGATGTCTATCGCCATTTTTTGAAATGGCCGAATGGGAATGTCTGCAGCCTGAATAGGTGCATCATGGCGTGGACCTCTGGATTTAATCTCTTGACATACTTTACAAGATCGACAATAGATTCGTATGTCCTTATTCACAGCAGGCCAAAAGAAAGATTGAAGAACTCTAGCTTTAGTACGGGAAAAACCCATATGTCCAGCACACTGCGAATCATGAGCGTGCTGTAAGATTTTAACTCTCATACTTTTAGGCACAAGGATTTGAGAATGAATGGACTTAGCGGAGTCTTGTACCATACGTACAAGTACGCCATTCTTCATCGTAATCCAAGATTTACGATTTGTATCCTTATTCGGATCACCTTTTGTTGCCAGAGTAAAGAATTTCTTTAGAGTAGGATCATCTTCCTGCTGTTTGATAAAGGAATCGTGGGAAATCTCCAAGGGATCATCTTGGATCTGCGCATCATTATCTTCAGAATGTGAAGATTGTGGCATATTAAGAGCTTGAGCCCTAGTGATTACTGCATTAGCAGATTGCATATTAACATTTTCCCAATTAGAAATTTGCTGTGGAGTGCATTCTTTCACTCCATGAATGCGACCGATGATAAGATCAGCGATCGGATTCGGCAAGAGACATGCTTGCACCTCTCCTGTAAAGAAAGGCGTAGCAATATTGATAATGGCAGTGGAGTACTTCTCCAATGTGCCACCAAATGTTACACATTTGACTATATTGCCTGTAGCTCGAGAAGGATTTACGAGTGATTGCCTCACTCCAATGGTAGTGCACCCCGAATCGAAAAGAATTGATACAGGAGTACCATCTATTAGGCCCCTATTAAAGACAAGAGCACCCCTTCCATTATGCGCAATTGACGCATGGAGAGCGGGAAGCGGGTGACCGCAGCTTAAAGTAGACACTGTGGTTGGATCGAATAATGTTTTGCATTGCGAACACTCAGATGCTCTAGCAAAATCGAAAGCGGAATTTGCTACACTGTTGGAGTCTTTTTTATCATTATTCTGATTATCGGTGTCGTGGAACTCCTGTTGTGCAGAGTTAGCCTGGTAATACGATTTACCATGTCTTTTGTGTTGTGATCTACCTCGGTTATAATTGTCTCTATAATTATTATTGCCTCTGTTATAACCCCTATTTGGGTTTGAATCATAATATTCATGATCATAATCATCACGCTCATTATATTGAGTATCCCTGTTGTCGTGAAATATTCTAATCCACATATATAAATTATCAGGTAAATATAAAGCCTAACAAATAAATTCTAATAAAGAAAAGAGAAATGGTAAAAGAAACAGTGCTGTCACAAGGAATGTACTCGAAATCCCCCTTTGTTTTATGCTTCGTCTGCAAATTGTAACGTTTCCACGTTAAATATAAGCCACTGCATAAATACAAGCGTTTCCACAACACATTAAAACGGGTATTGCATTTCTGAGAAAAACATTGAGAGGCACACTGCGTAATGACCTAAATTAATCCTAACATTAATTATACTGCGTTACCAAAACGAACGAACAGATGGACTCAAATAGAAAGAAGGGAGGGCTGAAAATCAGGAACGCATGCAAAATTGAACACGCGTCTCGCTATTAATGCCACCCCAACAAGCGTAACGCGATACACACTTACTACTATCACGCGTGTAAGGCCACATGCACTAACTTTTTCGGACGGACAGTGATAAAAACAATAACCTTCCCAGAGTTAGGTTTTTAACTCCTGAAAAACTCTTATTAGAAAAGATGACAATAGATGGGTTTACGTTTGAAAACATTACAGTACCCAGACAGCACATCTTCGAAACAGGAGGTAGAAGAAATTCCAATATATGTGGTGAAGTGGGATGTTATAAATATTTATAGGGGACTTAGTGTACTGACTGAGATCAGCTGTGAAGGTATCTATATCTAATAAGAGTAGTGTATTATAGATAACCTTACTTGCTGCCACATATATATATATCTCAGTCAGAATTATTCTGGAATAGTGTGATGACTACGTTATATGTCTAGGGTATGTGTATGATGAAGTGTAAGTCATAACAACAACAGACAGATAAACAATTTAATTTATTCCACTACACTTGACAACACTGTGACCCTCACATACATAAAACACTCTACAAGGATATCTTAAAGGAGTCACTGATAACTTTTCAAATAACAATATGTATTCATTGCTGTCATGAATGAATATGTGTCCTGATTCAAATACAAAGGGAACCAGGAATCACAATCAATTTTAATTACAAGTTATAAGTACAGAATTTATCAATATGAATATTGTAGTGACATATATTATTAAAAGTATCCTATGTGTGTCAGTTGTGTAGTAGTAATATGAGGTAATACTGGTTTTGTTTTGTTCAAGCTCTGTTGGTATTTGTCATCATGACTTCAATAGTTTGTCTTTATTGGAACTAGTATTGGAGATGTTCTCAGTTCCTGATATTAAAACAATTTAATTCCCCTCTTAATGTTATTTTTACAATATCGTTTTAAGATGGGGTACATAATGTTGAGCTCAGCTGGCCAGATCAGCTTATCTTGCGTGATGGCGGCAGGAAAAGACTCCTCTGCTCGATTTCTCCCCTGGGCTCTGGAGACACCTCACTGATAGCTAAATGGACCAAGGAGTATGCTGTCCGACTCTGGATTCAGCAAAGCTCTGACCAGGTGCTGCTCAATAACGTCAAGACCACGGTCCCACAATTCATGGAAATAAACACAGATACGTTGACTAGCAATGAATTCTGGCACAAATACTGGCACAAATTCCCATCTGCTTATGTTCCAGGCTTTTATTTAGCAAAAATATGAGCTGGCTTCAACGCACTGTTGCTTTATCAAGCTTATTTGAACTAGTGGTCTCGAACTAACGCTCCTAAGTGATTATATCAGCGAGTCTGGCCAATGGAGCCACGTTTCGACAAGTGTTTGAAAAAATTTTACCTTCCTACGTCTCCCCTAACAACCAAGGATAGCATTTATAGTCCGACTAATCGTGTTTAGCCTTACATATCATTCCAGCCAATCAGTTCAAATGTAACTTGTGGCCCATTTCCCGTACAATGGTGGTTTAAAAAATCTACCACTGAGCGATTCTGATTTTGGGTGTTGTCTGACAGCACCATCATTTTATTTTGGCTATAACTTGTTAATTCCTAGACTATTTGCGTAACGTTTTACATATTCTTTGTCAGCAAGCCCTAAGGAACCCAAATATACAAATTTAAAAGAGCTACGTGGCTGCGTTCAAAATATGCAATTTCTTCTACCTCCTGTTTCGAAGATGTGCTGTCTGGGTACTGTAATGTTTTCAAACGTAAACCCATCTATTGTCATCTTTTCTAATAAGAGTTTTTCAGGAGTTAAAAACCTAACTCTGGGAAGGTTATTGTTTTTATCACTGTCCGTCCGAAAAAGTTAGTGCATGTGGCCTTACACGCGTGATAGTAGTAAGTGTGTATCGCGTTACGCTTGTTGGGGTGGCATTAATAGCGAGACGCATGTTCAATTTTGCATGCGTTCCTGATTTTCAGCCCTCCCTTCTTTCTATTTGAGTCCATCTGTTCGTTCGTTTTGGTAACGCAGTATAATTAATGTTAGGATTAATTTAGGTCATTACGCAGTGTGCCTCTCAATGTTTTTCTCAGAAATGCAATACCCGTTTTAATGTGTTGTGGAAACGCTTGTATTTATGCAGTGGCTTATATTTAACGTGGAAACGTTACAATTTGCAGACGAAGCATAAAACAAAGGGGGATTTCGAGTACATTCCTTGTGACAGCACTGTTTCTTTTACCATTTCTCTTTTCTTTATTAGAATTTATTTGTTAGGCTTTATATTTACCTGATAATTTATATATGTGGATTAGAATATTTCACGACACCTCCCCTCTTAAAACAGACATCCCATGTCAGTCCTTTATTCTATATACACATAGATAAATGTAAGTCAGCTTGACTTTACTCTGCTGTGGTGCTATCATGGTTTTATGTAGTTGGGCCCATTCAGAGTAGGCACTACTCATGAAATCTGCCTCAGACTTCTACAACCAATAATATATTTCGGTTATGTTACTGAACAGCCGCAAGTGTGAGTGCTTGTTTTAATGCTGCTTCGCAACCCGTATTCACCATTTCTCTTCTCTGAGTCTGCGCAATGACATGTCCAGAGAACATTATATTTCCCTCAAAATGTACGTTATGAGGAGATAACATATACCTGGTGATAGCAGAGTTTTCGTAGTGGATCCCATAATCTTCTTATTATCCTGTATGAAACATTCGGAATATCCTCAATCAAAGAGGCAACTCAGGGATTCATTACGTTCCTCCGAAATGTTTACATCCAACAATTTTCTCTGATCTCAGGTTTTACTGGAATCTGATAGTATCCTTTACTCAGATCCACTTTTGAGAAATATTTAGCTTTATTTAGTCTGGCAAACAGCTGATTTGTATCCGGCAATGGATCCACCTGTCCTTCTGTAATAGCATTCAATCTCCTGTAATCTATACAGAGTCTATGTTCTCCAGAGGGCTTCCTTAAGAGTACAACACCGGAACTATACGAAGATTCACTGTGCGAAATAATTCCTTCCTTCAACAGATAGTCTATCTCTTCCTTCAAAGCTTTCTCCTTAGCAAACGGAATCGAATATGGTTTCATACAGACAGGTGTGGGGGTCTATCAGTTTCATATGATATTCCAATAGGTTTGTATGCCCTGGTCGGTCTGTTAACACCTCTGCATGATTATTTAGAACCTGTTGCACTCTCTCTTTCTGAGTTTTCGTTAAATGTGTACTGATTTTCACCTGTGCTGCTGTCTCACAGGGGTGTAATGGATACTCAAATGATGAAAGTGGTTCCTTTTTCATCTCCATGGCGATGGACAAGGTCAACAAGTGTGTCTCCTCCTGATGTTCTCTTTCCAAATATTTCTTCAGGAGATTCACATGATAGATTTTTTCTTTCCCCTTCTTATCTATCTTATAATTTGTTCTAGACACCTTCTCTAGAACTGTATATGGACCCTGCCATCCAATTTGTAACTTATTCTGACTCCCGGGGAGAAGAAGCAGTACCTTCTCTCCCACAGCCAAATCTCTGTCTTTCGCCTTCCTGTTATAATAGGCAGCATGTTTCTTCCTGGCTTGTTTCAAATTTTCATTGGCAAGTTTCCAGCCAGTTTTTAAACGAGTGGTCAGCTCATTCACATATTGGTATGAAGATGTAATGTTTTCCTCTGCCTTTTCATCAGTCCACGTTCTTAACAAAGCTACATATGGACCTTTAATTGTGTGGACCTATTTGTCCATGCACCGGTATGGTCTCTTCCACTCGAAGCTCTATAGTGATGATTTTTCCTCCCAGAATTATCATTCACAAAACGACCGCTACCAATTTTTCTCTTGGTGTTGTCTCCCCACTTAAAATTCTTGATGAGAGATTTCCTCTCTACATCCTCTTCCTCCAGTTTGTTTAAGTCCGATTGAGGGATTTTCGGCTTATCCTGGGGTAAGACATCTTTTTGCACTCTCCGCATAGTGGCCATTGTAAAACAGTTAAGTGAAGCTTGTCCGTGAAAAGGGGCTTCCCATTCCATTTGGTCCACTTTATCAAATCTATTTTTCTTTTTATTATCAGGCCTAATTTTGCCCCGTGGCGTGTCCAGGTCCTGATCCATGTTCCCACTTGTGGGTGTTCCCTCATGTGCTATGCTACACCTTTCTACAAAATTCTCAATGTCCCATCTTGCTTTGGGCCAATAATAATTGTGAGCCACCTTTTGAATGATGGTACCTATCTTCTCATGGTCCCCATCTGGTTTCACATGTAGGCTCCTTATTAAGTCTGTCCTGTATCTTTTAGGAAGTACCAGCTGTCCCTGACCTTTGGATCTAGCTCCAGTCTTCCTATACATCAACTTGTTTTTCATGTAAAAATCTCCCTTGCCTGGAGTTGTATGACAAGTTGACAATTTTCTGAAACAAGGCTTGAGTGTTTTATCCCCAGCCTGTGCCTTCCTCATCTCTGCTGGAGTGGTATCTAACATAATATCCTCCTCCTGTCTTGAGGTCGACCTGACCTGAAGGGTTGCCATATACACAGGTTTCCTTCTGCAACGGTCAGTGTCATGATTGTCCATCTGACAATTCGTACACCACCTTTTTCCTTGGTTGAAAGATTTTCTTTCATCATATTTCCTTTCATCGAATTGTGGGAATTTATTTTTATTTTCATACCGTGGCCTATCAAACTGGTGCTTACCTTTGTTTTGATCACTAGGATCAAATTTATTAAAGTTCTGTGGTGCCCTAAAGTTATCCACTTGTTTCTTTTTATTACCTGTTACCTCTGCTTGAGCTGCTTGATACCTTTCAGCAACATTTAGCAACTCACCCAGCCTCTCTGCACCTTGTTCCATGAGAAACTTTCTCAGGTCTGGAGCCATGGACTCTCTTAATTGCTCTATAAGGACCATTTCCTTAAGATCTTGGGTTTTCCCCAGAGAAGTCCATTTCTCCAAGTATGTCTCTATTCGTGCAGAAAACTGGTGATAGGTTTCACCTGACAGTAGTTTAGCATTCCTAAATTTTTTCCTATAAAATTCTGCATTCTTTTCATATCTTAACAAAAGAGCCTGCTTTAGCATGTCATAATTTTCCTGATCACCTCTGCTCATTTTAGCAAAAACTTCATAAGCTGCCCCACGAAGTCCTTGAGATAACTTTAAGCTCCACCTTTCTCTCTCTAACCCATACGTGGTAGCTAATAGTTCATACCTATTTAGGTAGCTCTCTATATCATCGTCTTTCTCAACAAAATGATCTAAATGGAAATTCATAGCTGAGGTTGAGGCTCATTGGCTAGCGGTGGCATCAGAGGCAAAGGGACTGGCACCATTTTCAGGAGCATGGCCTTGAAACTCAAACTCCCTTAGTCGTAACTCATGTTCCCTTTGTAATCTTTTATCTTCTGCTTCCCTTTCTGCAGTCAATCTTCTTTCTTCTGCTTCCCTTTCTGCAGCTAATTTCTTCTCTTCCCTTTCTGCAGCCAATCTTTTGTCTTCTCTTTCTGCTTCCAATTTCTTAGCCTCAGCCTCAATCTGCAACCTCTTAGTCTCAGCCTCAGCCTCAAATTGTAACTTCTTAGTCTCAGCCTCAGCCTCAAATTGTAACTTCTTAATTTCCCTTTCAGCCTCTAACTTTCTTTCGGCTTCAAACCTTCTTTCTTCGCGTTCAATAAATTTGTCACATTCCGTAGTGACATAGGCAACCATAACTTGCCCATCTAATCCTAACTCTTTTGCAGTCTGAACAGCAGCAGATCGAAATTTGGCCAGGTCCGCCATTGTCTATCAGGTAAATTTATACAATGTCTAACCAACAATTCAATCTCTAAATATATATCTAATGGACAACACAGGCACCGTGAGCTCAACCTTATTTAATTCCACCCAAGGATACCTTTTAATTCTTATATTCCCTGAAGTGAATTACCCCCAATATTTGTAATAGGTAAAGATTCAAAATCCCGGACGAGCCCCCAATATATGTGGTGAAGTGGGATGTTATAAATATTTATAGGGGACTTAGTATACTGACTGAGATCAGCTGTGAAGGTATCTATATCTAATAAGAGTAGTGTATTATAGATAACCTTACTTGCTGCCACATATATATATATCTCAGTCAGAATTATTCTGGAATAGTGTGATGACTACGTTATATGTCTAGGGTATGTGTATGATGAAGTGTAAGTCATAACAACAACAGACAGATAAACAATTTAATTTATTCCACTACACTTGACAACACTGTGACCCTCACATACATAAAACACTCTACAAGGATATCTTAAAGGAGTCACTGATAACTTTTCAAATAACAATATGTATTCATTGCTGTCATGAATGAATATGTGTCCTGATTCAAATACAAAGGGAACCAGGAATCACAATCAATTTTAATTACAAGTTATAAGTACAGAATTTATCAATATGAATATTGTAGTGACATATATTATTAAAAGTATCCTATGTGTGTCAGTTGTGTAGTAGTAATATGAGGTAATACTGGTTTTGTTTTGTTCAAGCTCTGTTGGTATTTGTCATCATGACTTCAATAGTTTGTTTCTATGGGAACTAGTATTGGAGATGTTCTCAGTTCCTGGTATTAAAACAATTTACTTCCCCTCTTAAGTTTATGTTACAATGTTATTTTAAGATGGGGGTACATAATGTTGAGCTCAGCTGGCCACATCAGCTTATCTTGCGTGATGGCGGCAGGAAAAGACTCCTCTGCTCGATTTCTCCCCTGGGCTCTGGAGACACCTCACTGATAGCTAAATGGACCAAGGAGTATGCTGTCCGACTCTGGATTCAGCAAAGCTCTGACCAGGTGCTGCTCAATAACGTCAAGACCACGGTCCCACAATTCATGGAAATAAACACAGATACGTTGACTAGCAATGAATTCTGGCACAAATACTGGCACAAATTCCCATCTGCTTATGTTCCAGGCTTTTATTTAGCAAAAATATGAGCTGGCTTCAACGCACTGTTGCTTTATCAAGCTTATTTGAACTAGTGGTCTCGAACTAACGCTCCTAAGTGATTATATCAGCGAGTCTGGCCAATGGAGCCACGTTTCGACAAGTGTTTGAAAAAATTTTACCTTCCTACGTCTCCCCTAACAACCAAGGATAGCATTTATAGTCCGACTAATCGTGTTTAGCCTTACATATCATTCCAGCCAATCAGTTCAAATGTAACTTGTGGCCCATTTCCCGTACAATGGTGGTTTAAAAAATCTACCACTGAGCGATTCTGATTTTGGGTGTTGTCTGACAGCACCATCATTTTATTTTGGCTATAACTTGTTAATTCCTAGACTATTTGCTAACGTTTTACATATTCTTTGTCAGCAAGCCCTAAGGAACCCAAATATACAAATTTAAAAGAGCTACGTGGCTGCGTTCAAAATATGCAATTTCTTCTACCTCCTGTTTCGAAGATGTGCTGTCTGGGTACTGTAATGTTTTCAAACGTAAACCCATCTATTGTCATCTTTTCTAATAAGAGTTTTTCAGGAGTTAAAAACCTAACTCTGGGAAGGTTATTGTTTTTATCACTGTCCGTTCGAAAAAGTTAGTGCATGTGGCCTTACACGCGTGATAGTAGTAAGTGTGTATCGCGTTACGCTTGTTGGGGTGGCATTAATAGCGAGACGCGTGTTCAATTTTGCATGCGTTCCTGATTTTCAGCCCTCCCTTCTTTCTATTTGAGTCCATCTGTTCGTTCGTTTTGGTAACGCAGTATAATTAATGTTAGGATTAATTTAGGTCATTACGCAGTGTGCCTCTCAATGTTTTTCTCAGAAATGCAATACCCGTTTTAATGTGTTGTGGAAACGCTTGTATTTATGCAGTGGCTTATATTTAACGGGGAAACGTTACAATTTGCAGACGAAGCATAAAACAAAGGGGGATTTCGAGTACATTCCTTGTGACAGCACTGTTTCTTTTACCATTTCTCTTTTCTTTATTAGAATTTATTTGTTAGGCTTTATATTTACCTGATAATTTATATATGTGGATTAGAATATTTCACGACACCTGTAATATTGTTTCTGTTGTCTCCATGAAGCACTTGGGTAGTTCCTATAGCTACTCCCTTTTCGAGAATTTCTAACATTATGGGTACCCCTCGCGTGTCGAGGACTATCAGCTCGATTCCAGTTCTTCGAAGAAGAACCCTGATTTGAGTGGTTATCTTGGTTTTGATACTTATTCCAATTAACCTTTTTATCAAATTTATTTTTAGCTCCTTGGAATTTGTGTGAGTAATTCTGATTATATTCTGTTGCCGAAGCAACTGGCATACTCTCTTTAATGTTAGAGTTACTAAGAATCATGTCAGGGTGTGCCGTGGCATACTGGTCACAATATTCTTCCATTTGCTTTATTGTACCAGGTTTACGCTCATGTAAGAACTCTAGGAATGATTTATTTACAGAAGACATGACCTTGTCTCTTAGCAATAAATCCGTAAGACCATCAAATGTTTTCTCTGTTTTGGATAATTCAATCCATCGTGAAAGTGTAATTCGTGCTTTTGAGATGAAATCTGAGAATTCTACACCTACCTCAGGTCTCATTGTTTTAAACAAAAGACGGTAACCTTCCTCAGACAGCTGATATCTCTTTATCAAAGCTGCCCTAACAGCATCATAATTATCTTTGTCGGCCTCTTCAACAAAATATAACTTACTTAGGGACTCCCCTTTTAGATTTTCAGACAACTGATTCACATACTGTGATTTGTCAACATTATGAGATCGACAAGCCCGTTCAAATCTAGAAAGCCAAAATGTTATGTCATCACTGGTAGGGTTAAACGCTGGTACCTTGACCTTGTACACAAAGGGTTTACCATTACTACCAGATGCCTGATTAACATTACTCATACATGTCAATTTTAATTTCTCTAATTCAAACTCATGTTCTCTTATTGCTTTTCTCTCTTCAGCTTCTCTATCTAATCTTTTCTGTTCTGCAGCAGCAGCAGCTTCTAATTTTTTCTGTTCTGCAGCAGCAGCAACTTCTAATTTTTTCTGTTCTGCAGCAACTTCTAATTTTTTCTGTTCTGCAGCAGCAGCAACTTCTAATTTTTTCTGTTCTGCAGCAACTTCTAATTTTTTCTGTTCTGCAGCAGCAGCAACTTCTAATTTTTTCTGCTCTGCATCAGCTTCTAATTTCTTCTGTTCTGCCTCAAATCTCCTTTCCTCCACTTGCATCTGCAATTTCTTAAGTTCAGCAGCAGTATCAGCTTCTTTTTCTAATCTTTTTTCTTCCGCTAGAGCTTTCCTTTCTTCTGCAGCAGCTTTTTTTTCTTCTATTTGAAGTTTTCTCTCCTCAGCCGCAGCTTTTTTTTTCCTCAGCAGCAGCTTTTCTTTCTTCAACAGCAGCAGCAATTTTTTTTCTCTTCTGCAGCTAATGCTTTGTCATATTGAGCAACAGCCCATTGTTCTAAGTCTTTTCCAGTCTTATCAAGAGATTTTCCTTGTGCAATGAAATAATCTAATGTAGACATATTGTCTTCTTAAATCAGAAACCTGAAAAAGTAAATAAATTACCCTCTTTCACGTTAATGAGAGACAAGTCTATACCATAGACTTAGTCTTAGTCCAAACTTGTATGGTTTATAATAACCAATGATAACTTGAGTACCTGTGGACAACAATAACTGTATCTCAAATACTGTGGGAGACAAGCCTTACAAAGGTCTTGTATATCTCAATGTAATCAAAGATCACTTGGGTACCTGTGGAAAAAAAATATTTCCCTTTACCAATCACTTTGGGAGACAAGCCTTACAAAGGTCTTGTACATTTTGTTTTATAACAATAACAATCATAAAGTACTGATCTGTACTATACTATCAGTGTATACCACTATACGTCATATGTCAACTAAAGACATTACAAAGGACAAACAAGAAAAGACAATATGAACACATTTGCAGAGATCAAATTAAATTAAATAGGAGAAATGAAAAAAAATGATCACAGAAACCGTGATGATAACTGCAATAATAAAATGACAAGACAAATAACGCCACAGTGTATAAACATAAGGGTGTAAAAAACTGAAATGAAAGGAAAGATGAGACCTACAATTATACAAACAAATCAAAAAACAAAAATAAAGAACAGAAAAAATGTTACAAATACAAATATGAAACAGTCGTCACAACTAACCAAATATTTGCAAACTATGTTGCATGCAAATTTCAATTAAGAAATTGCTCCCTATCGAACGCCAGAACAAGACCAATATCATTCGGTATTTCCTGTTCTAGTCACCTCCCATCCAGGCCCGCAACATATAAACACCTACACATATAAACAAATAACATGTAAGCATAAATAGCATATAGCATACAATATAATTTATGTCATGAATGGAATGTGTTGCAGGTATAGTGTTGTAAAGCAGGCACAGTTTATTTTAATACTAATAACTTGCCACTTTATTCAGTAATAGATTTAATTCTAAACTATTACACTGTCAATTTTTTTCTCTTTTGAGCATATGAAGATCCAACGATGAACTATGCACTTTATGTTCAACAACACTGTGATTCTTCTGTACGTTGAGAAATGTCAACAATACTGCTCCAGATATTTTCTACACTTGATACCACTGTCCTGTGTAATACTGTCTGTACAGAGAAAAACTGTCAACAAGCGCTGACCTAGATACAGCATCCTATCGGTAATACAGGTCAAGCTGACATCGACTGTATAGCTGTCCTACTGGTGTTGATGTGTTCAAACAAATGTTCTTTCAGCTGTAAACTGTGATTCTCAACACAAAACTGCGTAAGCTGGACCCAGGAATCTGGCTCGCCACTGTAAAGTTTCCTTTCTTCTTTCCACTCTAATGAAGTGTCAGTCTGTATGCTCTGTAAGGAAGAGTGGTGTGTTGTTGAGATCAGGCATGCCCCAGTCTACCCAGCTGTATATGGGTAACTCACCCTAGTCCTGAGTTAGGGAAGGCAAAGGCTCCAGGGGAAGCAGGCCCTAAACTTGGTCACTCCAACCGACGCAGGATGGTGTATGTATGAAGTAGAAGTGTAGAGTGTGATTACCGCGAATGGTGTACTGTTCGTGTGCTGACCAATATAACCACTCATACACATGTGTCTACAAGGCACCAATGCAGACTGCTGGAATCTTTGTTTACTCAATTTATTCAGACGTACACACTGGGACATACGAGTACATCATGGTATGTTGACATATCAATTTGTAGGTATACATAGCAGATCTGAAGTCATGACACATTCAGAAATAATGGGCAGTACATCAAAAGTTCAATGTCATGATATATTATGGCCGCATTCCCCTATCTGACTAAACGCGTCAGTGAAGGCAGATCGGTAAATAACTAAGGTTACTTGACGTCCATAGTTTGTAGCATATATTATGAAACCACGAAAGAGGGGGTTTCTAGCAAGATTGAGATCTCCCTGTCACTGTCCGATAATAGGATAAATAATCTGTTCTCTTGGCAGTGATCAAAACATATGATGACCGAAATCTAACATGGCTGCCTCCCTGAGTTGTCGTTCACTCATTCATAGGAAGGAGAATATAAGCCAGAGTTAATTTATAATGGGTATATAAATGATTTCATAAATGTTCCCATACAGCTCTACGGTGATCAGGTTAATTCACGTAGCCATAACCGCTGTAGGAAAGTCTGTCATCTTTGTCGATACAAAACACGACCCTAGCGATACGAAGCACAATGTTCCATCTAGGTCGAATCGACATGAGATCATCAAAATAGGGTCTGGCAATACATGGAGTCCGAATTATACATTGTACCGTACCTTAGGAGAGTCTCTAACATAAACTATAGTAGAGATACCATCTCCTTTAGAAGAAAACCACTCCATGAATCGTATTTCCTTAAGAATCTACCAGCCCTTTGAAAAAATGCGTACCCGCCATTATCACGGTACATCGGAACTCATCACGACTTGTCAAGACAACTCATACTTCCGCTAGACCGGAATAATAAGAATCTAGTCCCTCCTACCCATCCAAAATATACAATATAGGACTGATTCTACTTGTACTAATAATATGTAATACATATAAATTCAGGCCATAAACATAATAAGCAAATTAATATATTTTCTGGCCCTAAAAAATAAGTACAAACGTAAGAGCAATCCATGCGCCGGATCAATATCAAGAACGATTACTCCTATAATCAAAAGTGTGAATCAAACATGGATTCTCTCGCTTTTACCATAGACAGCATTTTCATACACAAATGAATGAATGTCTATATTTTTTCCATATTAAATAGCCATATCGATTTTTGTAATATGTGCGTCAAAATATGCACGCAACACCCCTGCTCATCGAGAAATCTCCGGGTATCAGCAGACAAAGTGTTCTTTATTTGTTCAGTTAGAACAAGTTCCTCAAGACCTTCATAGGTAGAGGGGAGCTGCGAAAGCTCAAGGCACTTTGTTAGATATCCCTTAAGACGAGATGAGAACTGGTGAAAAGTTTCAGAATTCTCTTTCCGGCTGTTGCGAAACAGTTGCAAAAACTTGCGAGCGTTCATTTCAAAGCGCTCCAGTAACGCTTTCTTCAACACATCGTAGTCGTCTTGTTGGCTACTTTCCAGTTTAGAATAAACATCATAAGCAGAACCTTTTAGGGCCTGGGAAAGTTTCATATTCCAACGCGACCTCTCTAACCCGTACAGAGTTGCAATTTTCTCAAATTTTTCTAACCATGTGTCAATCTTCTCATTAGGACAAGGAAAAGATTCAAGAGTGAAAGACATAACATTGAGGTGAAGAGATTGACTGTTAGAAGGATCAGTTAAGGAAGAATGAGGAGAAGACTCTCCATTGCTGGAGGTAGAGGCAGCCCCACGGCTCTGAAGTTCTAGAGCTTTAAGAGCCAACTCATGTTGTCTCTCCTTCTCTCTTTCCTCTCTCTCCTCCCTCTCCTTCTCATGCTGTCTCTCTTTCTCTCTTTCTCTCTCCCTGCGGATTTCCATTTCCTCATCCATCTTCCTCTGCTGTAATAGCCGGTCTTCCGCTTCTTTCTTCCTAGCTTCTTCTTCTTCTTTCCTCTCCGCATCATATCTCTCAAGTTCGTCTCTGACAAATGCTTTCGCTTCCTCTCCTTCCAGTCCCTCCTCTCTCGCTTCGTCCCTGAGGAGTTGTCTAGGCTTTGCCCTCTCGGCCATATTATGTCAGTGACTGAGACACGTGGAGATAGAAAATAGGAAAAAGAATAACCTGGTTCCTAACACTTACGAGAAAAAATTTCCAAAAATACAAAAGATGATATCCTTAACCCTGGGATACCTCCTCCAAAATAAAATCTAACTATCGCTGCTATTATCGGCAATAAAGCACTTAATGCAAAACACGACTACGCCAACTAAATGGTAGTTAAGATTACTTCTGAAAAATAAGTTGCTACAGTGGAAAAGCAAAATAATTATTGTAAAATTAAAGAGAAAAATAATCCCTTAATTTTAATCCACTATCAAGTTCACCCCTGAAGACAGTTAGGGTAAGGGAGGCAATTAATCTGGACAAATAGTCCGAAACGCACTCCTTAGCTTTTGCTCAAACACCTACTTCTTCAAAACCCAGTGAATGTTATACACTCACTACTTTACCAGCGTTTAGTATTACAATCAGCAGTTAACATATATCCCGACAAAATCAACCTGTAACCAAAATGTATATTATTCAAAGATGCTGTGGAAAAAAAACTTATTAGTTTGTGTGGTCAGCACGCCCGTAAACAGATCGCTAGTCTAGGGGGTAATATTTAAAGATATAACCACTCATAAGACATCACACTCTTACTCTATATCAGAATACAGAATCTTAAGTTCAAAATCCAGATAGACGAGTCCACATTTGTCGTACTCGTCTTCCTATTCTAAGTTCAAAAATCCTACGGACGAGAACCCATTTGTCATAGATTTTAGATAGGAGAATTAAGACTAGCGGTTGGTCCCTTCTGAATAGGTTGGAATAGGTGATAGACTCAGTGAGAGTTAGTGAAAGGTAATAGAATTTCCACACACGTGAGATGATAGATTTTGATATAGTGGCTGTCTCTGAAAGCGAAAAGAATTCTTCTCTCTCTCACCTATCTTCTACAACAGTTGTTACAGCGTCAGACAGACTACACCAATATACATATTACGTATATTTCTATCACTCACAGGCACGCACATACACGTGACGACAGGTAAACACACAGACGTGGGAAAACTATAACAATGATATATATATTATCTAGAACGAGCTGACCAAACACGATTATTAAGTTCAAGAGCGATTTTAATATCAGGAAAAATCGGCTCACAACATCAAAGAAAGTACATCAAGGAAAATACATATACACATAGTCATAAAAAATCAAGGAAATGTTGCAAGGATGATAGCCCCGTTACAGTGTTAACTCTAGGTTTAGCCCGGCCCCGTTAAGAGAACAGATGATGGCGCCCGAGTCACAGATACATAGGGTTTGAGTCTAAGAGTTTTTCTTTGTTTTATCTCGTAATTATATGCACAGAGTTTGAAAAAAAAATCGGATTTAACCTAAGACAAAACACAAGAACTCTAGCCTTAGCAACAAATTATGCAGATTGAAAAAAAAATTAGGACAGCAACAGAGTGTCAAAGATATAATAGTGAAAATATCACTCAAACCAGCATACACTCATTCATTCCGCCATGGCCTCTCATACATGTACTCACGACTTTGCTCGCTGCCTCTTGGAACACACTGATTTTAGATTTTCACACAGACTCAAAAAATGCAGTCTTCTGCCAAGAAGTCCCCAGTTCCAAAAGACGTATTTAACTCGGAGTCTCCGGGAACGACTACTTGGGTGTGCAAATTTGTTCAAATGTCTGATTAAGTCACCTAAAATTATTCCAGGCGCGGGAGTTAGCAGAGCACAGTGTCAATAGCGTAGGTTTCTAGAAATGATGAATGTCAGGTCGGTGCCTTCCCTCAGTATAGGATTCACTTTAGTCACACCACAGATTTGTCCACAAAAAAAATATATATATATATAGTCGGGAAATGTTAGTTAATACTTGAAGTATTTCGCGCCACCAGGCAGAAAGATTACGTAGAGTTTTTCTAGAAGAAATTAAGATCTGGCTCCAAGGTCCAGTATTTATCATTACAGTCTTTGAAAACCCGTTATTGGGAGATAGTATTTCTGGCTAACTCGGGTTGCATATGCACTGTTAGACCAGTGGTACTTAAGAAACCCACGTGGTTCAAAATAAGGACTGTCTATTTCTTCACAAGTATGGAAACTACTACTAGGTGCTGGTAAAGTTAGGGTCACCCCAAAACTTTCACTGTGTGGAGGAAAAATAACACATATAATATAATAAACAGAATCTGTACTGGTTATAACTTACATTTAAACTTGCAAGCAGAGAGGTTTGCTTATCATTTAAACTTCCCGTGACGTAAGTTATATTTAAAAATCAGCAATCCTCATGAATTAGGAACACGTGCGTATTCCGTCACCATTCATGAGGCTCGATTCTAGAGTTTATACGTTAGTTTAGAAAAATACACTCGACTGAGTATTAGCAGTTAAATGAAATTCATAAATAGCTACTCTTGCCGTTATAAGCTAGAGATTTTAATTTTATCCTGCTTTCCACTGAATGCTTCCCTAGAAAATATAATAGCCTACCACTTTATTTCTCTTCTGCGCTAAAGAAATAGATTAAAATGAATTAAGCGATTTAACACTTTAACACTCACAAAATCTATATATCTATCATATTAATTACCTCAACCACAGAATTACAGGTAGTCGCACAACTTAAGAATAAAATGCTGAAAGTATTTCTGGAAGTCTAGAAGTTCGACAAATTGCCGAAACAAACTGAGATACTTCGCTAACAGCTATTCTGTTTACGAGCAACCTATCTACTGTGAGTCTATGAGCGAGAATGAAATTAAAGTTACAAACTTGGCCAATATCTTTAAAATCGGACACAGGATCCTAATCTTATTTCGCCAAGCGAAATAGTCTCCCCTGTCCGTATAACACCTTCGTCCGCTTATCGCGTGACGTAACAGCCATCAGTGGCCGAGGGCTTGCATGAGTTGCAAATCTCAGACCACCGTCTGCAGTGCGGAGTGGATTTTCACGCTAAGCTGGGTTTTTTTCTGACGAAAAACCTCATGCGTTTACTGAAATGCAGACTCTCTGTCTACTTTCCATGTCCCTCGGGTGAATTTTCACGCCCCAGGCCAGAGACCCTCAGACGAATGTCTAACGAATGCTGTAAATTCACGCCTATCGTCCGACCAGCGCGACTGACATGTACGCAATACCACCCAGGTGCGATTCTCAGTTTTAGAGAAAGGAAAACAGGTAAAGTTTGCGAATTATATGAAAATAATATTCGCAAAACGAATGGATGAAAAATATACAGGAAAAATGAAATACAGAGATAATAAAAGAGAGAAATCGGGTGAAAGAATAGGAAGAAGATGTAGGAAATTAAATGAATATAAACCCTACGTGACAATCCTCATGGGAAAACAGGCAGCTGATCACTTTGCAGACTCCTTTGCTAAAGACAACAACATCGAAGTAAGCCCAGAGACCTGGACTCGTGGAAGCAATCATGCAGGACCTGGAACAAACCAGGAAAAGACAGTTCAACTGCCTCCAGCTACAGAAAATCAGCCTTATGGAGTGTCTCAATGCAAAAGAACTTACCGCTGGCAAAAACAAAGCTGTGCAGATCTTCATCAAACTCAGAGTTCCACAGACCTACAGTGGTACCTCCTGGAAAAGTGAAAACCTTACAAGCTGTCTTGTACCACAGCAGGCGGGCTTTAGGCAGTGTTACTCTACCGAAGATCATGCAACTTACCTTTCCCAAGAGATTGAGGGTGCGTTCCAAGATAAGAAACTGGTACTAGCAGCATGGATAGATCTAAGGAAAGCATTTGACAAGGTTTGGAAAGAAGGGCTTCTGAAGAAACTGAGAAACTGTAGAGTGAATGGTAGGATGTACAAATGGGTGAAAGCATACTTGCATAATAGAAGAGCCCGAGTACAACTAGATGACCTCAAGAGTAAGAAAATTCTACTTCGTCATGGTGCCCCTCAGGGAGGGGTTCTGTCCCCCACACTTTTCCTAGTCTACATCAACGACCTGGTTGCTGAACTACCACATGGTGGCAATGTACGCTGACGACCTGGTAATATGGTGCACAAATGAGCATGCAACAGTGGCCACCAGACTGCAACAAAGAGCTATAGATGCCTTAACCTCTTGGGCAAATAGATGGTGTGTCAGCATCAACACATACAAGTGCAGCACTACGCTCTTCACCCTCTCTCCCAAACAAAAAGCTGGTGTCATCAAGATAAATGAAGAGCTCCTGAGAGAAGATAAACAACCCACCTATCTCGGAGTTACATTCGATGATAGGCTGACATGGAAGCAGCACATCAACAAGGCAGCAACAAAGGCCAGGAAGAAATTAGCCATCCTGAGAAAACTAAGTGGAACCACATGGGGAGCCAGCGGGAAAATGCTTAGTAAAGTTTACCAGCAGGGCATACGACCACACCTGGAATATGGGTCAGCTGCGTGGTGTCCAGCATCAAACACCACATTACAAGAGCTAGATAAGGTGCAAAACCAGGCGCTTAAAGTCATCACGGGGGCAATGAAATCAACGCCTATAGTGGAGATGGAGAAAATGGGGAGGATACAAGCACTGAGAGAACGCAGAGACACGAAAGTGCTAACACAGGCAGAAAAGTTCCTCTGTATGCCAAGCCATCCAATGGAGGACAGATTCCAAAACCTAGCAATGGGGCGATTGAAAAGAAGCAGCTTCATCCACCAGGCCAAACGATTTCGTAGACAAACCTCAGACCTGCCTGAAGTTGACAGCCCCCTAAGTCTGTGCCAGAACAAACCCCTTGGAGAGAAGAGCCTGGACTACCAATACACATCCAGACAAAAGTGAAAGGAATATTTGACAGGGATGAACAGAACAGCGTGCAACGTAGGACAGTCACTCTCAGTTTCCTGGATGATGAATACCCACAGGACCTCTGGGTTCGAGTATACACGGATGGGTCAGCACAGAATGCAGTCAAGAATGGAGGAGCAGGAGTGTACATAGAATACCCAAACAACACTAGGGATACGGTCAGAGTACCAACGGGGAAATTCTGTAACAACTATGATGCAGAAATCCAGGCAATCAAGGTGGCAACTGAGAAACTGTTGAACACCAATCTCGGTCCACAGCCTGTGGTATTCCTGACAGATGCAAGATCAGCACTCCAAGCACTTCAGTCCAGAAAATTGCCAGGTATACAAGCCCTACTTTCTGAACTGTGCAACCAGTGCAGGGTCGCAATGCAATGGATACCGTCTCATTGTGGAATACCAGGAAACGAGAGAGCAGACCGACTGGCTAAAGAAGGTGCTGCAGACGAGCAACTGGATGTACCAATTACGTACCATCAGAAGAAAAAGATGATCAAATCAATCAGAAAGCCACCAACACCAACGCAGGATGACTACCAAGCTATGAACATATCAGAACAAATTGTCATTTTGCGCCTCAGAACAGGACACAACCGACTCCGCAGCCACATGTATACAAGATTCAAGATTGGCAATTCAGCCATGTGTACATGTGGACAGGCACCCCAGACTGCGGAGCACGTACTTCAAGATTGCCCCGAATATGACATATTGAGGCAAACCCACTGGCCCAGAGAAACAACACTGGAAGCAAAACTATACGGACCTCTGTAGAAACTACAACAGACAGTGAAGTTTATACAAGAAACAACATTGCAGATATAGACAATATATTTCAAGCGAACGAAAGACTTAGTGACTTTATGTCTAAATTTGTGAATTAACTGTTTGGATGTTAGTATCTGTCTTGGCCATGTCCACCGCAAGGAAGATGATCCCATACCGAAAGATATCTTCTACGGGCAACTAGCAGATGGCAAGAGAACAGTTGGGCGGCCGCAGCTGAGGTTCAAAGATGTGTGCAAGAGAGATATGAGGGCACTGGACATAAATCCAGCAACGTGAGAGGATGAAGCTGCCGATCGCACCAAGTGGAGATGCTATTTACGGCGCCACCTCAGATTGGGCGAAAAGAAGCTCACACAACAAGCCGAAGAGAGGAGAGAACGTCGAAAATCAGGAAAATAAGCAGCTGAGGGCTGTCACCTCAGGTGCGCATTCCCATAGTCAGTAATGACTGAAGGGGCTATTATTATTATTATTATTATCTATCTTATATTGTTGAATGTAACTTTGGTCATTTCTACTTTCTCCTTACTCCAGCTTTAGTTAAATACACACAGGTCTTTTCATGTATTATTATTATTATTATTTTTTTTTTCATTATGAGAAACGTGGCAAAAACCAATGTATAAACGTATCAGAATACATTTACCCATAAACGCAGACGCTTCAGAAGGGTAACCACCAAATTTGCGCTTGGACATGCGCCCTATTATAACTGACGGATCACGTATCAAGGTTGAAAGAAACACGTCTAGTCCAAACGAGACAAAACATCTGTTTAAAAAAAAAACAACAAAGCCTTACTACAGTCGAAAAAACTTGATGGCATAAAGATATTCAGAAATGAAGTTATCTTGGACAGAAACGGTCTACCCAACGACGCACAAGACAAAATGGCAGTAGAGATGTGTTGAACAAAGGCTGAAGAGACGCAGTCTAGCCTAGCTCGTCAGGCACCGAGAATGAATCAGCCAGAAGAGAGGGAAAAAAACAGCAAGGAGAGCATCGTGTCTAGACGAGATGAACATATGCGTATGAGTTCAGGCACGTGCAGCTAAGGACACTGACTGAATAATCTAATCCCTGTTTTCTTCCTTCCCTCGACCTTGCTAGGCTATCTCAGCATATAACACAAGACTAGTAGACTTAATAGCTCCAGAAGAAACATGAACACACATCACAAGATGAGAGGCGGGTTTAACACGCTCCTGGTGAGCTTGGGTATAGATATTCCAGTCTTTCATCGATCGACAGTCTGAAAATGTGCCTGCCTCACGACGCGTCGTTCCGTCTGGGCGGGGATCAGCAGCACAATCTGCTCTCCACTCACCCATAAACGCAAACATGCAATCACCAGCGGCTTGTCAAACCCGTGCAGCATATCGGAGAATGGAGAGCCTGGGAGAAATGAGGGAAAGCGATTAAAAACTGCAAGAGTTTTCAGAGAAAGAAACTGAATTACTCAACAGTTTACTCATCCTGTGATAGTGGATTACTCACGCGACCACTCACCCCATCCTTTCTTAAGTGCACTTCACCCTGTCTGACCACAATATCCAATATGTGAAAAGGCCAGACACTGCGCCCCGATCATCCTCTACCCCTTTCAAAAAGTAACCTGCCAGTGACGTCACTTTATGAGCGAATTCGAAGATACGACAAAGACACATTTTCTTAGCCAGATGTGCCTTCTGCTCCTATGTTGGACATGCATTTTATTCCTATGTTGGACGTACATTCTATTCTTAAGTCGGATGTATATTCAATTCCTTTGTGCATTCTATTCATTTGTTGAGCGTACATTGCATTCCTTTGTCGGGCTACCTTCTATTCCTGTCGGGAATACCGTCCATTCCTTTGTCAGGCATACCTTCTGTTCCTATGTTGGGAATACATTATATTTCTTTGTTGGGAATACCTTCTATTCCTTTGTTGGGAATACCTTCTTTTCCTTTGTCGGACTACTTTCTGTTCCTCTGTCGGGAATACCGTCTGTTCCTTTGTTGGAAATATCTTCTTCTCCTTTGTCTGATGGACATTCTGTTCCTAAGTTGAGCGTACACTGTATTCCTTAGTTGAGCGTACATTATGCTCCTTTGTCGGGCATATCTCATATTCTCTTGTCTGGTGTACATTTTATTCCTCTGTTGAGCGTATATTCTACTCCTTGGATGAGCGTACGTACTACTCCTTTGACCATTCTACTCATTTGTTGTACATACCTTCTACTTCTTTGACACAAATTCTACTCATTTGATGTATATTCTACTCCTTTGTTCAGCGTATATTCTTCTCTTTTGTTGAACGTACATTCGATTCTTTTGAGGAGCATACATTCTATTCATTTGTCGGACATACCCTCTACTTCTTTGCCACGTGTACATTATATTACTTTGTCGGACATACCTGCTACTTCTTTGTCAGACGTAACTTCTATTTCTTTATCGGGCCTACCTTCTATTTCTTTATAGGTGTTTGTGCTTTTCCTTTCTCAGACGAAAATTATATTCCTTTAACGGGCGTGCCTCCTTTTTCTTTTCCTGAAATTCCTTAGTCATGCGCACCTTCTCTATTTCTTTATACACAGTAGCTATCTCTTTACTACACTAATTGTCTGTATATTCGTCAATCTGTATCCCTGTCTTCTCAAACAATCTTTCTGTCCATCTGTTTCTCTGTCTGTTTTTCCTTGTCATCTGGCCTTTATTACATCTGTCCTTTTTCCTGTTTCGATGTGACTGTATGAACACGCTCGGTCCTTATTCACATAATCGTAGACTTTTCGAATACTTCATAAGTGCTGATTACATGCTCCACTTACCTGATTATGTCCAAATCAGTTCGGTACGTAATATGGTCTGGTAGGTTTTGATGATTATTTGTTTAATTGTTTTCCCAGCACATTTTAATTTCTTAACTAGATATTGTAAATGTGTGCATTCTGTTTTATAACTTTATAAAGTTGCACTTATTTAAATTAATACGTATTAAGAACTGCATGCGAGAATAAATGGATACAGTGATGAGACAAAAGAAGGACAGAATATTCGTAGGGCTTACGTCCCCAATTCTCAAACATTTGAAAGTAAAGAACGTTCGTTCGTTCTTTCTCTTCTTTTGCCTACCTGTCTGTTGCCTAGTGTGTATCTGTCAACGCTAACAACACGCGCCTCAGTGAGTAAGCTCTATGCAAGTTGTCCTGGCGACAATAAAATACGCTGTTACATAAATTACCCCCCGCTACTTCCAAGCAACATTCTTCTGCGTGAGCGACATCCATCGATCCGTGTGGTATGTTGTGCAGCATGATAAGGACATTCTTTTGAAGCGGTTCAGGTGATGGGGAATAGAAGATACGGTTGATTGGAAAGATAGCATGGCGGGGGCCTGTGGGATATGTGTGAAGGTGGAGAAGGGGATGTGATATTGATTCAAGTCTGCGTATTAAGTGTTGCACAGTTGTTCAAATCTCTTTCTCTTTTTCTCTCTTATCCTCTTTCGCTTTCTCATATTCTCTAGCTCTCATCTTTTACCCCTCTTTCCCGTCTGTATTTATGAATACGCCCCGTGTAGTCCCGGGGGTCTCTGATGAGAAAAATAAAGAATAGGCCTACTGTACCCCCAGGCATGTCGTACAAGGCGAGCAATATGAGGTTGGCACACCTCATCATGTAAAACAAATTGTTACATAAACCTCCCTTGCAAGGGCATGTGAATGCTTGATGGGAGCCTCCTGCAAGGGCATGTGAATGCTTGATGAGAGCCTCCTGCAAGGGCATGTGAATGCTTGATGGGAGCCTCCTGCAAGGGCATGTGAATGCTTGATGGGAGCCTCCTGCAAGGGCATGTGAATGCTTGATGGGAGCCTCCTGCAAGGGCATGTGAATGCTTGATGGGAGCCTCCTGCCAGGAGGATCAGCTGTGGTGCCGCCTTCATGCCCCATAACGAGCGAACAGGAAAATAATGATGATGAATCGTGAATATAGTATTCTATAGGATGGGGTAGCATGTTCCATATCCAACCTTCCTTAGTCGCATTTGACGACATGCATGGTAGGTCACACTATTGCTATTCTTACTGTGCCGCGAAAGGAAAGCACTACTTCGTGATAAGTATTACTTAAAAGGTGTAATATAGGTATAAAATAGGAGTAATATAGTATAATATAGGTGTAATATAGGTATAATATCGACATAATATCGGTAAAATATCGGTATAATATCGGTATAACATAGGTATAATATAGGTATAATATAGGTATAATATCGACATAATATCGGTAAAATATCGGTATAATATCGGTATAACATCGGTATAATATAGGTATAATATAGGTATAATATCGACATAATATCGGTAAAATATCGGTATAATATCGGTATAATATAGGTATAATATAGGTATAATATAGGTGTAATATCGGTAAAATATTGGTATAATATCGGTATAATATAGGTATAATATAGGTATAATATCGACATAATATCGGTAAAATATCGGTATAATATCGGTACAATATCGGTATTATAGGTATAATATAGGTGTAATATCGGTAAAATTTAGGTATAATATAGGTAAAATATAGGTGTACTATGGGTATAATATCGGTATAATATCAGTATAATATAGGTATAATTTCGGTATAATATAGGTAAAATATAGGCATAATACAGGTGTAATAATGTAATTATCGGTATAATATGGGTAAATTATAGGTATAATATCGGTAAAATATAGGTATAATATATGCATATAATATCAGTATAATATCGGTAAAATATATGTATAATATCGGTATAATATAGGTCAAATATCGGTGAGAGTCCGATTAACAGAATGGTTAGAGCGCTGGTCTCTAACGTTCGAATCACGGTACCGAAATAGCAGTCTACCCAGCTGTAAATGGGTACCTGACTCTGCTCTTTAAGTTAAGGAAGGAAAAAGCAGCGAGGAAGGCAACTGGTCATCCCACCTCTCGATGCTGGACCTGTTATGGTGAAGTCTCTAACACTTCACTCCCCTACGGTAATATCTGCTTTGGGACTACCTTTTTGTAATATCGGTATAATATGGGTATCACGCTTGACATACATGTGTGTGGTGGTCACACACAAGTGTCTTTTTTGTCTCTCACACACACAGACAACCCAAACTGTCAATTATTTTTACACTACCCTGACATATGCGCATTCAAAAATCTTGAGACAAATGGCAGTGATGAAAGACTACACGTACGAAACGAAAGATTTCTTCATTTCATCAGTGTAAAGAAATAGGCAATATTATCATTTGACATCTCTGCCTTGCAATAATACAACTCATGTTAAAGACCACGATTTGATGTTACGCCACTGGAGGGGTTTGGCATATGTTTGTTGAAGGCAAATATACAGGGGGTTCTCGATATACGTTGTAGTTATGTTTCTAAAACGCACGACTTATAACGAAACGACGTATATCGGACATCGATTTCCTATGAAACTAAATGTATTGTGTGGGAGATACGTTCTAGAATTTACTATTTATTGACTATTTACATTTTTAAAATTATTGTATATTCTCTAAAAGTATGATTTATAGTACATTTATGGATATACAGTTTTGTCAAATGCATTTGGTGTTATCAATATTTAATACATACTTATTACTGTACTTATGTTTTGATACATCCTGTATATATTTTCACATTTTATGTACAGGATGTAATTATTATTATTTTTTTTTTTCGTACGCCCGCTAATACTCGAGGCGAAATCTCAGGTTATTGTTAATGTCTAACCTGACATTGATTTTACGTGAGTATCCCTTTTCTTGTACAGAGACAGGTGTCCCTCGCTATTCAGGCAGATACTCGCCGATTTCGGAGGTACCCATTAGAGCTGGGTCGGCTCAGGAGCCGCCAATCCCTGGTCGACGACACTACTTCAAATGTCCTCGCCAGGTCTCGAGTTAATCCAGTCCAATTCCCGGTCGACGAAAAATCCTCAAATGCCGTCGCCCGGGTTTGATCCTGAATCACCCGGTCGCCAGAGCGGTGTTGTAACCACTACGCTAGCGCGGCTCCTGGATGTAATTATGAATTTAAATACAGAAAGAGAAAGAGAAGATTTGAGGGACATATACATGTACGTTCCTGCTCAAACGACGTAAGTGCGAAATATATAAGATGTATATCGAGTTTACCGTCCCTAATTAATCAAAGACGTGCATGCGAAACGGCGTATATCGGCGCAACGTATATCGAGGACCCTCTGTACTACTGAGAGAACTAAAGGGCATTGATATCATCGCTTACATTTTCATCCACCACCCTATCCACATTTCTCTCACTCTACATTCCAGTTTACCTATCACGTGTTATATACATTTCTCTCACTCCACATTCTAGTTTACCTATCACGTGCTATATACATTTCTCTCACTCCACATTCTAGTTTACCTATTACGTGTTATATACATTTCTCTCACTCCACATTCTAGTTTACCTATCACGTGTTATATACATTTCTCTCACTCCACATTCTAGTTTACCTATCACGTGTTATATACATTAATCTGCCACCATTTATTTTACCTCCCCCCGCTGTCTCAACAGTAATATCGATCTGTAGCCTTACTCACCATTCCCCCCTAGCAACATTAAATCGACCCTTCCATAAAGCAATTTGGCTCGTTTTCCGCCATACCTTTCCAGTTCACATATTTGTAATGCAGTGTTTCAATGGTTTGTATTGTAACGAATTTATTATGTTCTAACGATTTTTTTTTTTCAACTTAAGAGGTGAGGTTTTGGGCGAAGTTTTAAATAAATCTTACAGGAGGTGACAGCTTCAAACAAAGAAATAAAATATTTATTGTCAACATTCCCATCATCATCGCCCGTCAGCGTGATCTAGAGCTTAGGCTCTCAGCTAATCCACACCAGGAAATAAATAAATAAATAATACACAAAAGTATGTTTTAGGCACTCGTGACAAATGAAGAAGAAAACTAGAACCCAGGACCTTCCGTACAAGACACTGTGTAGCTACGGAAGCGAATCGTTACTATCCACTCTGCCAGCTAGGCACAGTGCCCGGTAAGCCTAATACTTCTGTTGTTTTTCTGTTGTATAGTCTTGTACTTGTTTATGTCATACGAGTGCCTGAAACATACCTTTGTGTATTACGTATTTAATGTTTACCTCATTTGTTAATCCACACCTGGGGCCTCATGTCTTGTATAACCCTTTTGTGTTCTTTCTATGATTTTGGGTCATTCCTTACCTTTCTTCTCTGTCTGGTTTTGTGCGTCTCCCTTTTTCGTACACCTTAAAAGATTCCAGAACAAGGGCTACCATGTAATGCTATCAGCAGGTTTTCTGTCTTTGTACTATCCAAAATCTGAGTGTTTTCCTGACCTCTTGTTTGGCTAGCCATCAGTTCCACATTGGTTATCTTATCATATCATTTTAATCTTTCTATCACCCATTTATGAAACTGTAATGTCTTAGTCAGATTCCATATATCTTCTCAATGTAATGTCTTAGTTCGTTTCTTTTGTCAACGATTCAAAAGTGTTGTGATCCGATGGATCCCATCTCATTGTAACATCACCGGCAATGAACAGGCTGACAGAATGGCAAAAGAAGGTTCACATCTACCTCAGCCTGATGCAAGCATAACTTTTGAGGAGGCAAAGAGTTTTATCAGAATCAGATACAGAAACAAATGGAATGTAGAACATCCAGGTCACACACAGAATGATGCTTACTACCAGCTCAACAGAAGAGAACAAGTGGTTATCTTCAGACTCCGCACTGGCCACATCAGATTGACATACCGTCTATTCAACATGCTAAAGATAGGAACTACCGATCAGTGTAACTGTGGCACTGATAAAATGAATGCTGAACATCTGCTTCAAAGTTGACCCTTATATGCGGTACAGAGAAAGCGGATATGGCCGACGCCAGCTCCTTTCGTGGAAAAGCTTTACGGGGATTCAAATAGCCTCAAACTAACTACTGCTGTCTTTGAGAACATTCAAGTGGACGTCTGAGAATGTACGAAGAAGAAGAAAAAAAAAGAAGAAGAAGAAGAAGAAGAAAAAGAAGAAGAAAGTTAGTTTGGTTTGATTCCACATATCTTCTCATCAGTGGCGTCACTAGGGTTGGCGTCACCCAGTGCGGTAACTCATGGTGTCACCCCCATGGACCTCCTCCCGTACCAGACCATACAGAATCCTTAGTAAAGTTTTTTTGTACTAATGTTACTCGTAAATCGTAATTCCCGTATATCACTGAATGTAATGGCAATAGTAGTGACATAAACAACTAGCAAAATTAAAATTATACCTTTAAATTACAATATCATACGTTCATCCTAAATGTATTTACATTTACGTAGTTTCATGTGGTTAAAGTGAAAATTCGATAAGAAAACAATAGAATTCGAAGTAAAAACGTAGGTATATTGATACTGTACATGTAACCTGCCGGCGTGATACTGACCGCATCACCCCTAGTGTGCCGAGGGTCAAGAAAATATGGGCCTAACACTATATTAGCCAATATGCTCCAATGGGCATGTAACGGGATCCTTTTTTTTTTACATGTAAACTGGGCTTACAAAAAATGTTTTTGTGGCTATAACTAAGTACAGGGATATTTTTTATAAAAAAAATAATAAATTTCTGCTGAAACACTGCACAAAAATTTTATAGACAGTCATTTTGGTGTCACCCCCTCTGATGGTGTCACCGGTTGCGGTCCGCACCCCCCTAGTGACGCCACTGCTTCTCAATGTAATGTCTTAGTTGGTTTCGTTTGATTCGATATATCATCTTCTCAATGTAATTTCTTGGTTTCGTTTGATTCGATATATCATCGTCTCAATGTAATGTCTTGGTTTCGTTTGATTCGATATATCATCTTCTCAATGTAATGTCTTGGTTTCGTTTGATTCGATATATCATCTTCTCAATGTAATGTCTTGGTTTCGTTTGATTCGATATATCATCTTCTCAATGTAATGAAAGTCCCTCTTATCGCCTACAGTATATTTTTATTTTGATAATATTGAACTGTTCCTCAAGCTTTGTCTAACTTGTTCTCGCTAGTTCTCATCTTGTAGAGATATTGCCCAAAGTGTAATCTGGTTATTGTTTGCCGTATTTATTCTCAAAATCTGTGGCGATTTTCTCCGGGTTTTGAAATCCAGTGGCTGGGACCTACCTTTCTTCCTGTCCTTTCCTTTGCTCTCCTTACGGAGCAATGAACTACCACTGTAACTGGCTCACTTCCAGGCAGCTCTTGCAGTGGTGGTTTTTGTGGTAATTTGTTTGACATGACGAGGTTGCGAGCTCCATGCACAACTTCATATTAGTTGCCTTGTACGACATGCCTGAGGGTACAGTAGTCTTTATTCTCTGTCTCTTCAGAAACTCCCAGGAAATACATAAGGTCATGGGCTGTGACCTTTCATTCAGTATTCTCGTGTTTTAATGTCCTAGATTTCTTATGTGGGATGAAAGAGCAAGACAATCGGCACCATCAATATCGCCAAGCTGTCTTGTCACATTCCAATGAATTCCATTTCTGGTTGAGTGTTGATGCTGTTTTCATAATCATATCTAGAGCCAGTATAAAGAGAAACAGTGGTGTCCATACAGCAATCAAAGGATTCTATAAGTTGTCCTTCATTTTAAAAAAATCAAAAAAATCTGCATTTCATGTCGCCAAGTGTTGTCCTTTAGGTGACTTCATCATGTCTCATCAGTTTTCAAAGTTATTCTCTAACTAAATTATCGAAGTCTTTTCAAAGTCCACATCAGTGTTTCCCAACCGGGGTTCCACGGAACCCTGCTCCGCGAGAGGTCCTAGGTCAGTGTTTCTCAACCTTTTTGTGTTCACGGCACACTTTTCAATTTTCTAAACATTGGCGGCACACCTATCTGACCCCGCGCCTGAATAAAACATTGCAGTAATATATACTAAATTAAAACAATCATTTGTGGGTACTTTAGAATAAAGAAAACTCTCAGTTTTCTTTTCTTTTAATTGTATAAAATAATTAGAACATATATTTTACAACAACAAAAAAAAGATATACGAAATTTAATTAGGACCAAGTGGATGTTATATACTTCGTCCATAACATGTGAACGTTGTTTATACGCCTCTTGCGTTTTTGTAATGTCATGAAATTTTGAAGTATATCTATTTTTGTTCAAAGCGGTTAATAGCTCCAATTATTATTGAATCAATTCAAGCTGTAAGATCAGTTGTATTTACATGATCACTAAACATATATTTCATGTAGTATATTTACACAATTTTTGCGGCACACTTTGATAGGCGCGGCAGCACACCGCTTGAGAAACACTGTCCAAGGTGTTTCACGAGAGGTCGTTAGGGGTTTCACGAGAGGTCCCTAGGGGTTTCGCGAGAGGTCGCAAGAGGTCGTGATTGAAATTGTTTTTTTTTTATTTTTAAACTTTGCACGCTGAGCGATATTAGCGTTCGCAGTGGTGGGCAGTGAGCCAGCTGTATGGCAATGCGCAATAGGACCGTGTTCACTCTTGCACATATAATACTGCACTAGTATCTTGCAGAGAAGAAATTTGTGATAAGACCATTAGGCCTATGTTGGATACAGTTTTAAAAAATCAAGTAGGAAATTTAAAAAAAGAAAAGAAAGGAAAACACTGAATTTTCTTCTACCTACACTTGCATTACAGTTGATATCCTTTGTGGGGAGAGAGAACCACACAAAAAGAGTGGGCCAATAAGGTGGACAAAATAAGCAGATGCATAGAAATAAATCATTATCAACTCAAAAGAGCGTGAACACTTCTATTGGATTATTATATTTACAACTTACTGATCACGCTCAGGTATACAAGCCCTACTTTCTGAACTGTGCAACCAGCACAGGGTCGCCATGCAGTGGATACCGTCTCATTGTGGAATACCAGGAAACGAGAGAGCGGACCCACTGGTTAAAGAAGGTGCTGCAGACGAGCAACCGGATGTACCAGTTACGTACCATCAGAAGAAAAAGATGATCAAATCAATCAAAAAGCCACCAACACCAACACAGGATTACTACCAAGCTATGAACAGATCAGAACAAATTGTTATTCTGCGCCTCAGAACAGGACACAACCGACTCCGCAGCCACATGTATACAAAATTCAAGATTGGCAATTCAGCCATGTGTACATGTGGACGCACAGCGGATTGATCAACCGCTTGCTAGACACATTGATTACGGAAACAAGAATTAATATTCTGTTGTACCAATAAACGCCTTTAGGCGTAACGGAAACACGGATAATTTCTTGTTGCCCTAAGACGCCGCAAGGCGTAATGGCCATAGACTGCTTGGCCGGTCGATGGCTAAGGACGGAAGAAGAAGAAGAAGAAGTACATGTGGACGGGCACCACAGACTGCATAGCACGTACTTCAAGATTGCCCCGAATATGATATATTGAGGCAAACCCACTGGCCCAGAGAAACAAGACTGGAAGCAAAATTATACGGACCTCTGTATGAACTACAAAAGACAGCGAAGTTTATACAAGAAACAACATTGCAGATATAGACAATATATTTCAAGCGAACGAAAGAAGAAGAAGAACTGATCACGCTAAAGTACCATGAGTTGTAGATATACATAACTTTTACTCAGGGGTTCCATGAGACCTGAAAATTATTTCAAGGGTTCCTCCACGAAAGAAATTGTTGAGAGAGGCTGCTCTACAGATCGAATGTAAAGTGATAAATTCAGGTTTCTTTTGTCTATTCTGCGCGTTATGGCTATCCGGTCCGTACAGGATCTGTTTTGTCAAAAACTTGCTTGTAGTGTATATCTACCGCTGCTTTTTAATCTTTCAAGTATGATCCTGTTTAAATTTTCTCTTAAACTGATAGAAACATTATACGTTTGTAGTTTCTGCACACCTGTAATTCAATCGTCTGTGGTAACTTGATCAGGTATCTTTTCTTCCAGTCTGCTGGCATTTATTCTCTCTCGCAGACTTTACCAACTAGTTTGTATAATATCTTTGTTTAGAAATAGTCTGCTTTGATGAAAATTCAGTCTTGGCAAGCAAATTTACTATCTCTTAGAAGCTTTATTAATTTCGTTATTTCATTTTTTCTACGGTTAACTTATAAATTCCTTTTCTCAGAGGCGTAACTATAATGTGCCACCGTGGGACCCTCTTTACATAAATGGCTCAACAACTATAATCAATTTACGGCACATTTGTATCAACAGCATTAACTACTTACTTTATCCTCATTATTATGTGTTGGAAGTAAATCTAGCGTGCATACAACTTTAATTAATCTGTTTCGTGTTATTTGTGTGCCACAGAGCACTCCCAGTGAACGCATGCCGCATGACGTCACGTAGTATGAATGATGACGTAAGAAATTTTTCAAGTGTCACCAATGCTTGGTTACAACGGTCTGTGGCGTGAGTCCTTTGGGGTGTACAGCGCAAGTGTGTTTTCTCTGGGATAGTCTTCCCCAGATAAAGTAATATTTGTATGTCCAGCATAGAATGTTGAACGTGAGGACGCAAGTATCAGTTGAGGATACCTGAATCTATCATTTATTCATCTGCATATATGTATGAACTTCATTCATCGTATAAATGAGTTATTAAATTGTTCGGACCATCTCAGCAGTCTTCTGAACATGATTACCAAAGTGTTTTGATGTTGAGAATTGAGTATTATCTCGCAACCACCAACCACCTAGGGAGTCGCGGCAGCATAGTGGTTAGTGCACTGGCTTCCTAGCGCAGTGGTCTATGGTTCGATCCCCAGATGAGGCGGGAATTTTTTAGGCCATAAACGGCTCCTGGGTCGACCCAGCCCCAAATGGGTACCAGAGCAACTCTGGGAAGGTTAAGGCGGTCGGCGTGATGCCGACCACATTACCCCTCGTGTGCCGACGGTCAAGATAATATGGGCCTAACACCATATTCCCAATATGCCTCAATGGGCGTGTAACGGGTTCCTTTTTACCAACCACCTAGACATGCTTGGTTGTTCCTCATACACAAACACTGCAGCAACCCGACATGGTAATTACCCCTCTGATCTGCAAGGAGCGTAGACCTTCAATAAATTTCTGCTAGATCCTCCTGTAATTCGTTCAGGTGGTGCCTAGTTGACAGTGAGAATTCGCTTCCGTAGCTAGGCGGTGTTGCCGTTCGGGTGGTCCTGGGTTCGATTCTCCGGCGAGCCTATCACTTCTGTTGTTTTTCTGTTGTTTAGTGTTGTTTAGTTCTCACGAGTGCCTGAAACAGACTTTTATGTGTGTAATATTTATTTATTAACAACCTCTTTACGTCTTATTTATCTTTATTTGTTATTTCTGTCTCCGGAAACTGGGACACTGTTGCGTGATAAATTCTCGCAACATCGTTTTATTTCAATATCTGTTTTATAACGCAAGGGCAACAACTGCTTGGAATTTATAGTCACTTTTCTCGGTAAGCATTTGTCTTCTCGCGTTGGTATCGAATGCAGTTAAGTTTGAGCTGTGGTCGTTTTGCGCTGGACTGCGCATGACTTGTCTTGCTTCTTTGTCGATCGGTTTCCGCCCACCACTAGTGGGAGTGAGCGATTTGGAATGGCGAAAGAGATGCCTCGTTGAAGAGGGGATCTCCGCTATTTTTGTTCTGTCAGGGATGTGTAGTCCTCTTAATGGATATTTCGTTTATTCGAGATAATACCTCTAGTGTTTCCCACATGTCGGGAGGCGTGATATTTCTGTGTATTTCATGAAAGCAAGGTAAATTGACTCTTTCATTAACTCTATTGATTTTGGGTCGTGAGCGATTTCGATTCATAGCCTGTCTGCGAAAGTCGTCGTCACGAGATGTTTTCCTAGCTCACATGTCGCTGCATTGTGCTGCATCGGTTGATGCAGGTACCAAGGACCATTACTTGCTACTTTGTTAAATGAACTAGGTTTGGAAAACCTTTATTATCTAGAGGATATTTTTGAGGACATTATTTATACTTCGGCAGACGTGTCTGTCTTGCTGAAGTCAAACTAAGGAGAGTGAACTGATCTCATACATCTGGTTATCTCCTGGCTGTTATAGAAAAGGATGGAGTTGTTCACCTGACTACATTTACAGCACTATGAAATATAACATGCATCTGACTCATCATTGTAATGCTGTCTACCGTTTATTGCTGTATTGAATGTTGCTGTGATAATGACTGTTTGATGTGCCTACACATTTGCGTAACCATTTTGTCACTGTGGCGTCCACAATAAATAATGAAGAAAAACGTCAACGGCTGTTTCAAGACTCATTGACTTTATACGTCGTGAGTTTACTGACGTCCTATGTGGATTGCCCTGTTATTGTTGCATGAACATTGTTTTGACTGAACACATCTACACACTACACAAAACCAGACATGCGGATGCCATCCATCATCATATGGCATCACGCATCATTTGGTGGCCATAAGCTGGTTTGATTCTGGTACCAGCAAACACGGGGTCCCTTACCCACTTCATTTTCAACAAGAATTCATCAGCATCCTTCAAGAAATTAACATTCTTCAATACAGTCAACATCTTCAAAATTTTCAAAGTACTCGGCGTTGCCCGGTAAAAGTCAAATTTCAATTTTTTGACGGAAACAAGAATTTGACAGTACCCGGCGTTGTTACATGTTGCCGGATAACTCGGACTGCTGTTATCTTTTACGCAAGTCAAGCAAGTTGCTGCTGTCAAGGTTCCAGTGCTGTCGTTTTTTGAGAAGGTCAAGTGCCGGTTGAAACGGGTTGTTTTCTGAAGAAGGCCAAGTACCGATTTCCATCAACTTACTTTTGGATTAGAAGGTCAAGTGCCGAAACAACTCAACACACAGTATGTCAGAAGCTCTTGTACCATCGTGTTAGCAGTGGAAGCAGTTCAGATGTGCCATCATCGTTGGAGCTTCGCTTTTTAGGACGTTGATTGACATCCGTTTTTCTGCTGTTCTACGATTGGAAGCCTATAAGTTAAGTGGCCTGTTTGTATGTAAACTGTGCCCTTATACTTCTGCTGAGTCTTCTGTGTATCATCTCATTCTATATGTTTAATGTTTATATGTTATTTGTATATTTATATGTTTATATTTCAGCGGGTTCTCGGTTGGGTGGTGTCTCCGTTAGATTATGCCACGTCATAGAGGTCGTCTATTGTGAGCGTTTTCTGTAAGGTTTGCAAATTTCCAATACTGGAATTTGCTAAGCGACTTCTGTTGCTATTTATGTTAGCTGTGATGACATGTTTTAATATTGTTTTCGTTATTATTTCGCATTCTTTAGTTTTGTTTTGATTTGTTTGTGTTTTTGTTAGCCTACTCTTGTCTATAATTTAGTTTCATACAACATTTTTGTTTATACACTGTGGTGTCATGTATTTTGTTTAATTCTATCGCAGATATCGTCACATTTTTTGTGATATTTCATTAATTTCTGCTTTATTTTTAGTTGATTTCTGCGAAAGTTTTTGTATTGTTGCTGATCTTTGTTATTGTTTACATTGTTATTGTTTACATTGTTTGTATTGTTTACATTTTCAATGTTTACATTCTGCATGTGTTTACATAGTCATTGTTTACAGTTATAGTAATTAGTTAATGGGCTATGCTAATGCACTGTTACTACTATACTGATGATAAATGAATGATGAATAGTGTCGTGCACTATTGAATGAGAAGTGCACTTATGATCAAGAATTGAGTGCTGATATTTCATATACAAGTTCTTTGATTGGAGACTTGTTTCCCACAGAGACTGGGATAATATAAGGTGATGTGAATATACAAGTGCTTAATTAAGACTTGTTACACTTAGGTTTGAAATAAATTAGTTAATTATTTCAGGTTTTGGACTCATATGTTAGACAACATGTCTACATTTGAGCACTTTATTGAGCAGGGTAAATTGCTTGGGAAGACTGGTGATAAGTTAGAAGAATTTGCAACTGCTCGATATGATAAAGCAATGGAAGCTGAACAAAAGAAACTGCAGATGCAGGTGGATGAAAAAAGATTCCAAATGGAAATGGAAAAACAAAAAAGGGAATCAGAAGCTGAGGAAAGAAAACTCCAGCTACAGCTAGAAGCTGAAAGACTTCAAAAAGAGGCTGAGAATAAAAGACTTGAAAAAGAGGCTGAGAATAAAAGACTTGAAAAAGAGGCTGAAAATAAAAGACTTGAAAAAGAAGCTGAAAATGAAAGACTTCAAAAAGAGGCTCAGGCTGAGGAAAGAAGATTACAGAGAGAGTCTGATGAGAGGAAAGAGAAAGCAAAAATGGAACATGAAGAAAAGGTCTTAGCTTTAGAGTTGGAAAAATTGAAATTGACAAGCATGAGTAATGGTAATGATGCAAACAAGGGTTCATCTTCTGGTAAGGCTAATAATGATACTTTTAAGATTAAGTTACCAACATTTAGTCCTTCCAGCGATGACATAATGTTCTATCTGGACAGATTTGAACAAGCATGTACAGCTCATAACATAGACAAAGCAAAATATGTTTATCAGTTATCAGGGATACTGACAGGTAAAGCTCTAAGTATATTAAATATGGTGGATGAACCTGACAAGAACAATTATGAGGTTGTCAGGGCCGCTTTGTTAAAGAAATATCAGCTTAACGAAGACGGCTATCGTCTACAATTTAAAAACATGTTACCTGAAAATGGAGTTGAATTCTCCGAGTTTATTGCAAGAATACGCATTACTTTCTCACGATGGGTTGAACTATCTAAGACGGAAAAAACTTATGAAGGACTTATGGACTTAATACTTAGAGACAAAGTCATGTCGTCTGTCAATGAGTCTTTCCTTGCTTTCCTTCATGAACGTAAACCTAAAACAATAAAAGAAATGGAAGATTTCTGTTGCCAATACGTAACTGCGCACCCACACATAACCATGGGTAACTCTAAGGTGAAAGAAGGTTTACCAGTTGCTTCGGCAGCTCCGTATGGTCAAAACTTTGCTCGTAGATCCCAACAAAATTTTGATAGAAAGAGTAGCGGTAATTTCTGTCAAAATCATGGAAATCAATTTCATGGTGATTCTTCTTCGAAGAATTGGAGACAACCTGATAGTACTCGTTACTATCACCCTAATAATTATAAGCATTTCAAAAGAGGATATGGTAATAGAGGTTATTCCTGCCGAAGACCTCAAAACCAAACAAATAGATGTTCGCATCAATGTGAACATGATAGTAATCGTGGAAACTGGAATTCGAACCAGTATAACAATTACAATAGAGACAATAATAACTGCAGAGATAATAATAACTCTGATAACTTCAGAGGTAATAATAGTCGGGGTAGATCTCAACACAAAAAAAAGAGATATCAGCAGGCTAATGCTGTACAACAGGAAACTGAGGCAGCCTGTAATCATGTTGTTGATAGTAAAAACTTTGACGCTGTCACTAGTTCTGCTTTTGACTTTGAGAGAGCAAACAAATGCCCCCGATGCAGTACTTTATTCGAACCGGGTACCATAACTACTTTGAGTTGTGGTCACCCACTTCCCGCTCTTCCTGCTGCTGTTGCGCATGACGGGAGGCGTTCTTTAATTCTACATAAGGGTCTTGTTAATGATACTCCGGTCTCACTACTTTTCGATTCCGGATGCACCACTATTGGTGTTAGACAATCGCTTGTAGATCCATCTTGTGCTACAGGAAGGGTTATTAAATGTGTCACATTTGGCGGCACTCTAGAAAAATATCCTACTGCTGTAATTCGCATTGCCACTCCTTTCTTTACTGGAGATGTGCATGCTTGTCTCTTACCTAATCCTATTGCGGACCTTATTATTGGTCGTATTCACGGAGTTAGGGAGTGTACCCCACAGCAGATTGCTGCTTGGGAAAATAATAACATGCAAGCTACAAATGCAGTAGTTACAAGAGCACAAGCTCTACAAACACCCGAAACTTCACTGAATAGTGATAATGAAGTTGATAGCCAAGATAGTCACTTAGTAATCACTCGTGACTCTTTCATAAAATTGCAAGAAGAAGATTCTTCTTTAAAAAAATTCTTCGTTCTTGCGAAGAAAGGTGATCCGAATCAGGATACAAATAGAAAATCTTGGATTGCAATGAGAAACGGCGTACTTGTACGTATGGTACAAGATTCGGCTACGTCGGCACATTCGCAAATTCTTGTTCCCAAGAGCATGAGAGTCCAAATATTGCAACATGCTCATGACTCGCAATGTGCTGGACATATGGGTTTTGCCCGTACGAAGTCGAGAGTCCTTGCGGCTTTCTTTTGGCCTTTTGTCAATAAGGACATTCGTATTTACTGCCGATCATGCAAGGTATGTCAGGAGGTCAAATCTAGAGGACCACGACATGCTGCACCTATCCAGGCTGCTGACATTCCTATTCGGCCGTTTCAGAAAATGGCCATAGATATTATTGGCCCTTTTAAGGTCAAGTCGGCCAGAGGACATCAGTTTATCCTTACATGTGTCGATATGTGCACACGTTGGCCCGAGGCTATTCCTCTTAAGAGCATATCTACTACAGATATCGCAGATGCTCTTTGGTTGATATTTTCTCGCTTGGGGTTCCCCAGAGAAATATTGTCAGACCATGGCACTCAACTCATATCTGACACTATGTCACAGGTAATGTCTACCTTACATATTGAACGATCTCTCAGTAGTATCTACCATCCTATGTCTAATGGGTTAGTTGAGCGTCTGAATAGAACGCTCAAGACTTTGCTTGGTAAGATAACTGAAGATCATCCTCAAGATTGGGACAGGGTTTTACCCGCGGCTCTCTTTGCCTATAGAGAAGTCCCTAATGAACACACAGGATTTTCTCCCTTCGAACTTGTCTTTGGCGCGCGTCCACGCGGCCCTATGTCTTTATTACACGATCTCATCACTGCCGATGATATTAGCGATGAAACTCAATCCTCATATGAGTATGTCATTGCTCTTAGACAAAAGATCATTGAGGCATGTAAGCTAGCAATTGCTTCATCAGAAATTGCTAAAGAGAAGGCAAGGCAGTTTGCTAACAAGAATAGATGTCTACGACAACTTTGTCCAGGTGACAAAGCATTCGTCCTACTCCCCAGTAGGGAAAATAGACTTCTTATTGCATGGAAAGGTCCGTATGCAATAGTCTCTCGGATTTCCGATGTTGACTATGTGGTCGATATTGATGGAAAGCATAAAACTTTCCACATAAACATGCTTTCGGAATTTCACGAACGTCCGGACTATTTGCTGCCTATTTTCCAGGCAACGGATGATGCTCCTGCACCTCACGGTCATTATTCATCCCTGTCTGTCATACAGGATGAGGAAGCTACCTTCTCTGATGTCAACCTTCCCCTTCCAGTGGTTCCATTACATTCCACGGAATCTTGGAAAAACGTTTCTGTTTCTCCTAATCTTTCTGGTGACGAACATCGACAAGTCTCGTCGATGTTACAAACATTTCAGGATGTTCTCACTGACATTCCTGGACACACAGATGTCATAGAACATGACATAATTCTTACCGACAATAATCCAATTAGGGTTAGGCCGTATCCTATTCCTATACACTTTCAGTCGCAAGTGGAAAAGGAATTGGATGAAATGATTCAATTAAATATAATTGAACCATCGACTTCACCATATTCTTCTTCCATGGTTATTGTCCGGAAGAAGGATAAGAACATACGAATTTGCGTTGATTATCGCAAATTGAATCAGGTCACAAAGTTCGACGCTGAACCGATGCCTTTGTTAGAAGATCTACTGATTAGACTTTCTAATTCTAGATTCTTCACTAAACTTGACTTGTCTAAAGGTTATTGGCAAGTGCCTTTAGCAGAGCATGCCAAACCTCTTACTGCTTTTTCTACACCTAGGGGTCTATTTCAATGGAATGTTATGCCTTTTGGTCTCATGAACGCCCCTGCCACTTTCGTTCGCATGATGCGTCGAATTCTGTCACATCGTTCGGATGTCATCGCATACTTAGATGACATCTGTCTCTTCAGTGATACCTGGGAAGATCACTATTTAGGGTTATATGACTTACTGTCCACTCTACGTGAGAATAATTTGACAGCAAAACCTTCTAAAGCTTTTGTTGGTTTTGGTGAAATCTCTTTCCTGGGTCATCGTGTTGGTCATGGTCTCTTGAAGACAGAAGACCACAATACTTCCAAAATACTGAACATCTCTGTTCCTAAAACGAAGAAACAAGTTAGGAGTCTCTTAGGTTTAATTCAATTTTATGGGAGATTTATTCCAAATTTATCTTCGATCATGGCACCTCTCTCAACATTGTTGAAGAAAGGTTCGCCTAATCTGGTCCGTTGGTCTGAAGAATGCCAATCTTCACTAGACCAAATCAAGAATATATTTTCTTCTCCTCCCATCTTAAGATTACCTACTCTTGATAGGACTTTTGTTCTTCGGAGTGATGCTTCATCCACTGGGATTGGAGCAGCACTGATGCAAGAATATGCAAATACTCTGCATCCTGTTATGTACATTTCTAGATAACTAAATGCGGCAGAGAGGAACTACTCGGTTTTAGACCGTGAGTTGTTAGCGATGGTTTGGTCAATTCTAAAGCTACAAAGATTCCTCCTGGGCGCACATTTCATTCTAGAGACTGATCAGAAAGCTCTTACGGCTATTCAGACTAAGAATTTGAAGAGTTCGAGATCCACTCGATATGCTATAGCTCTTCAACCTTTTCACTTCACGGTACGAGCTATCCGTGGTGCGGATAATGTGATGGCTGACATTTTGTCTAGATGCCCACATGACTCCAACTAATACTTCTGTCCTATATTTCCATATATTACAGAGTCATAACACACCTATATTTCTACAATAGATTAGCACATCTGTACTTACTTTATATGTACACATTATCGTGCTTTGTTGTCATCTTCTTCTGTTCGTTTTTTAAGATGATAGAGGAGGACTGAGTAGTTAATATAAGGGCCGTTAGTTTACTAAACAGCCACAATTATTAATAATGTATTGTACCTTATGAAGCATATTAGTTATTAATTAGCATTATATTGCTTGTACTTTCTCAGAATGTCATTGTTGAGCTGAGGACTTACCTTACGAGTTCTAGACTGTGTACTTACCCTCGGAATACCAGAGCATATGTCCTGGATCGTCATGTAGTTTAACTTTACTATGTACTTATGTCATTACATGTCAAAGAATGTACTATCTAAATTTTCCTATCAGATTTGTACATCCATTTTTAAAGACAATATTAGAGTATGCTGTTTAATGATGATTATAGTAACTTGCATACGTATATTGTGTTTACATGCTAACGTGATGTGTGTTGGTGACACCTCCCCGATGTGAATATTTTTTGAGACATATTTATTTTTCTGTTGAGGTATATCCTCACCAGACACTCTATAATTAGCCTATTGTTTGGCAATTTAGTTAATTATCAGCGCATAATTCGTGCGTTTTGAGCCGCTTATCGCTTGCTCTTTGATATTGAAAAAAAAATATGTTCCACATTTTTTTTTTTTTATCGGGAGGAGGTGGTGATATGTTGCGTGATAAATTCTCGCAACATCGTTTTATTTCAATATCTGTTTTTATAACGCAAGGGCAACAACTGCTTGGAATTTATAGTCACTTTTCTCGGTAAGCATTTGTCTTCTCGCGTTGGTATCGAATGCAGTTAAGTTTGAGCTGTGGTCGTTTTGCGCTGGACTGCGCATGACTTGTCTTGCTTCTTTGTCGATCGGTTTCCGCCCACCACTAGTGGGAGTGAGCGATTTGGAATGGCGAAAGAGATGCCTCGTTGAAGAGGGGATCTCCGCTATTTTTGTTCTGTCAGGGATGTGTAGTCCTCTTAATGGATATTTCGTTTATTCGAGATAATACCTCTAGTGTTTTCCCACATGTCGGGAGGCGTGATATTTCTGTGTATTTCATGAAAGCAAGGTAAATTGACTCTTTCATTAACTCTATTGATTTTGGGTCGTGAGCGATTTCGATTCATAGCCTGTCTGCGAAAGTCGTCGTCACGAGATGTTTTCCTAGCTCACATGTCGCTGCATTGTGCTGCATCGGTTGATGCAGGTACCAAGGACCATTACTTGCTACTTTGTTAAATGAACTAGGTTTGGAAAACCTTTATTATCTAGAGGATATTTTTGAGGACATTATTTATACTTCGGCAGACGTGTCTGTCTTGCTGAAGTCAAACTAAGGAGAGTGAACTGATCTCATACATCTGGTTATCTCCTGGCTGTTATAGAAAAGGATGGAGTTGTTCACCTGACTACATTTACAGCACTATGAAATATAACATGCATCTGACTCATCATTGTAATGCTGTCTACCGTTTATTGCTGTATTGAATGTTGCTGTGATAATGACTGTTTGATGTGCCTACACATTTGCGTAACCATTTTGTCACTGTGGCGTCCACAATAAATAATGAAGAAAAACGTCAACGGCTGTTTCAAGACTCATTGACTTTATACGTCGTGAGTTTACTGACGTCCTATGTGGATTGCCCTGTTATTGTTGCATGAACATTGTTTTGACTGAACACATCTACACACTACACAAAACCAGACATGCGGATGCCATCCATCATCATATGGCATCACGCATCAGACACGCTACTATGTTTAAACACGGACACAAATGAAATTAAACGAATGTACATATACAACGGCGGCAGTCCCTTCTGACCACTTTTTTTCCGGGGACCCACACGGGATATGGGCTCCCGGGACGTACTGTTGCGTGATAAATTCTCGCAACATCGTTTTATTACAATATCTATTTTATAACGCAAGGGCAACAACTGCTTGAAATTTATAGTCACTTTTCTCGGTAAGCATTTGTCTTCCCGCGTTGGTATTGAATGCAGTTAAGTTTTGAGCTGTGGTCTTTTTGCGCTGGACTGCGCATGACTGGTCTTGTTTTTTGGTCGATCGGTTTCCGCCCACCACTAGTGGAGTGAGCGATTTGAATGGCGAAAGAGATGCCTCGTTGAAGAGGGGATCTCCGCTATTTTTTGTTCTGTCAGGGATGTGTAGTCCTCTTAATGGATATTTCGTTTATTCGAGATAATACCTCTAGTGTTTCCCACATGTCGGGAGGCGTGATATTTCTGTGTATTTCCTGAAGGCAAGGTAAATTGACTTTTCATTAACTCTATCGATTTTGGGTCGTGAGCGATTTCGATTCATAGCCTGTCTTCGAAAGTCGTCGTCACGAGATGTTTTCCCAGCTCACATGTCGCTGTATTGTACTGCATCGGTTGATGCATGTCCCAAGGACCATTACTTGCTACTTTGTTAAATGAACTAGGTTTGGAAAACCTTTATTATCTAGAGGATATTTTTTGAGGACATTATTTATACTTCGGCAGACGTGTCTGTCTTGCTGAAGTCAGACTAAGGAGAGTGAACTGATCTCATACATCTGGTTATCTCCTGGCTGTTATAGAAAAGGATGGAGTTTTTCACCTGACTACATTTACAGCACTATGAAATATAACATGCATCTGACTCATCATTGTAATGCTGTCTACCGTCTATTGCTGTATTGAATGTTGCTGTGATAATGACTGTTTGATGTGCCTACATATTCGCGTAACCATTTTGTCACTGTGGCGTCCACAATAAATAATGAAGAAAAACGTCAACGGCTGTTACAAGAATCATTGACTTTATACGTCGTGAGTTTACTGACGTCCTATGTGGATTGCCCTGTTATTTTTGTATGAACATTGTTTGACTGAACACATCTGCACACTACACAAAACCAGACATGCGGATACCATCCATCATCATATGGCATCACGCATCATTTGGTGGCCATAAGCTGGTTTGATTCTGGTACCAGCAAACACGGGGTCCCTTACCCACTTCATTTTCAACAAGAATTCATCAGCATCCTTCAAGAAATTAACATTCTTCAATACAGTCAACATCTTCAAAATTTTCAAAGTACTCGGCGTTGCCCGGTAAAAGTCAAAATTTCAACTTTTTGACGGAAACAAGAATTTGACAGTACCCGGCGTTGTTACATGTTGCCGGATAACTCGGACTGCTGTTATCTTTTACGCAAGTCAAGCAAGTTGCTGCTGTCAAGGTTCCAGTGCTGTCGTTTTTGTGAAGGTCAAGTGCCGGTTGAAACGGGTTGTTTTCTGAAGAAGGCCAAGTACCGATTTCCATCACTTACTTTTGGATTAGAAGGTCAAGTGCCGAAACAACTCAACACACAGTATTTCAGAAGCTCTTGTACCATCGTGTTAGCAGTGGAAGCAGTTCAGATGTGCCATCATCGTTGGAGCTTCGCTCTTTAGGACGTTGATTGACATCCGCTTTGTCTGCTGTTCTACGATTGGAAGCCTATAAGTTAAGTGGCCTGTTTGTATGTAAACTGTGCCCTTATACTTCTGCTGAGTCTTCTGTGTATCATCTCATTCTATATGTTATATGTCTATATGTTATTTGTATATTTATATGTTTATATTTCAGCGGGTTCTCGGTTGGGTGGTGTCTCCGTTAGATTATGCCACGTCATAGAGGTCGTCTATTGTGAGCGTTTTCTGTAGGGTTTGCAAATTTCCGATACTGGAATTTGCTAAGCGACTTCTGTTGCTATTTATGTTAGCTGTGATGACATGTGTTAATACTGTTTTCGTTATTATTTCGCATTCTTTAGTTTTGTTTTGATTTGTTTGTATTTGTTAGCCTACTCTTGTCTATAATTTAGTTTCATACAACATTTTTGTTTATACACTGTGGTGTCATGTATTTTGTTTAATTATAGCGCAGATATCGTCACATTTTTTGTGATATTTCATTAATTTCTGCTTTATTTTTAGTTGATTTCTGCGAACGTTTTTGTATTGTTGCTGATCTTTGTTATTGTTTACATTGTTATTGTTTACATTGTTTGCATTGTTTACATTTTCAATATTTACATTCTGCATGTGTTTACATAGTCATTGTTTACAGTTATAGTAATTAGTTAATGGGCTATGCTAATGCACTGTTACTACTACACTGATGATAAATGAATGATGAATAGTGTCGTGCACTATTGAATGAGAAGTGCACTTATGATCAAGAATTGAGTGCTGATATTTCATATACAAGTTCTTTGATTGGAGACTTGTTTCCCACAGAGACTGGGATAATATAATGTGATGTGAATATACAAGTGCTTAATTAAGACTTGTTACACTTAGGTTTGAAATAAATTAGTTAATTATTTCAGGTTTTGGACTCATATGTTAGACAACATGTCTACATTTGAGCACTTTATTGAGCAGGGTAAATTGCTTGGGAAGACTGGTGATAAGTTAGAAGAATTTGCAACTGCTCGATATGATAAAGCAATGGAAGCTGAACAAAAGAAACTGCAGATGCAGGTGGATGAAAAAAGATTCCAAATGGAAATGGAAAAACAAAAAAGGGAATCAGAAGCTGAGGAGAGAAAACTCCAGCTACAGCTAGAGGCTGAGAATAAAAGACTTGAAAAAGAGGCTGAAAATAAAAGACTTGAAAAAGAGGCTGAAAATAAAAGACTTGAAAAAGAGGCTGAAAATAAAAGACTTGAAAAAGAGGCTGAAAATAAAAGACTTGAAAAAGAAGCTGAAAATGAAAGACTTCAAAAAGAGGCTCAGGCTGAGGAAAGAAGATTACAGAGAGAGTCTGATGAGAGGAAAGAGAAAGCAAAAATGGAACATGAAGAAAAGGTCTTAGCTTTAGAGTTGGAAAAATTGAAATTGACGAGCATGAGTAATGGTAATGATTCAAACAAGGGTTCATCTTCTGGTAAGGCTAATAATGATACTTTTAAGATTAAGTTACCAACATTTAGTCCTTCCAGTGATGACATAATGTTCTATCTGGACAGATTTGAACAAGCATGTACAGCTCATAACATAGACAAAGCAAAATATGTTTATCAGTTATCAGGGATACTGACAGGTAAAGCTCTAAGTATATTAAATATGGTGGATGAACCTGACAAGAACAATTATGAGGTTGTCAGGGCCGCTTTGTTAAAGAAATATCAGCTTAACGAAGACGGCTATCGTCTACAATTTAAAAACATGTTACCTGAAAATGGAGTTGAATTCTCCGAGTTTATTGCAAGAATACGCATTACTTTCTCACGATGGGTTGAACTATCTAAGACGGAAAAAACTTATGAAGGACTTATGGACTTAATACTTAGAGACAAAGTCATGTCGTCTGTCAATGAGTCTTTCCTTGCTTTCCTTCATGAACGTAAACCTAAAACAATAAAAGAAATGGAAGATTTCTGTTGCCAATACGTAACTGCGCACCCACACATAACCATGGGTAACTCTAAGGTGAAAGAAGGTTTACCAGTTGCTTCGGCAGCTCCGTATGGCCAAAACTTTGCTCGTAGATTCCAACAAAATTTTGATAGAAAGAGTAGCGGTAATTTCTGTCAAAATCATGGAAATCAATTTCATGGTGATTCTTCTTCGAAGAATTGGAGACAACCTGATAGTACTCGTTACTATCACCCTAATAATTATAAGCATTTCAAAAGAGGATATGGTAATAGAGGTTATTCCTGCCGAAGACCTCAGAACCAAACAAATAGATGTTCGCATCAATGTGAACATGATAGTAATCGTGGAAACTGGAATTCAAACCAGGATAACAATTACAATAGAGACAATAATAACTGCAGAGATAATAATAACTCTGATAACTTCAGAGGTAATAATAGTCGGGGTAGATCTCAACACAAAAAAAAGAGATATCAGCAGGCTAATGCTGTACAACAGGAAACTGAGGGAGCCTGTAATCATGTTGTTGATAGTAAAAACTTTGACGCTGTCACTGGTTCTGCTTTTGACTTTGAGAGAGCAAACAAATGCCCCCAATGCAGTACTTTATTCGAACCGGGTACCATAACTACTTTGAGTTGTGGTCACCCACTTCCCGCTCTTCCTGCTGCTGTTGCGCATGACGGGAGGGGTTCTTTAATTCTACATAAGGGTCTTGTTAATGATACCCCGGTCTCACTACTTTTCGATTCCGGATGCACCACTATTGGTGTTAGACAATCGCTTGTAGATCCATCTTGTGCTACAGGAAGGGTTATTAAATGTGTCACATTTGGCGGCACTCTAGAAAAATATCCTACTGCTGTAATTCGCATTGCCACTCCTTTCTTTACTGGAGATGTGCATGCTTGTCTCTTACCTAATCCTATTGCGGACCTTATTATTGGTCGTATTCACGGAGTTAGGGAGTGTACCCCACAGCAGATTGCTGCTTGGGAAGATAATAACATGCAAGCTACAAATGCAGTAGTTACAAGAGCACAAGCTCTACAAACACCCGAAACTTCACTGAATAGTGATAATGAAGTTGATAGCCAAGATAGTCACTTAGTAATCACTCGTGACTCTTTCATAAAATTGCAAGAAGAAGATCCTTCTTTAAAAAAATTCTTCGTTCTTGCGAAGAAAGGGGATCCGAATCAGGATACAAATAGAAAATCTTGGATTGCAATGAGAAACGGCGTACTTGTACGTATGGTACAAGATTCGACTACGTCGGCACATTCGCAAATTCTTGTTCCCAAGAGCATGAGAGTGCAAATATTACAACATGCTCATGACTCGCAATGTGCTGGACATATGGGTTTTTCCCGTACGAAGTCGAGAGTCCTTGCGGCTTTCTTTTGGCCTTTTGTCAATAAGGACATTCGTATTTACTGCCGATCATGCAAGGTATGTCAGGAGGTCAAATCTAGAGGACCACGACATGCTGCGCCTATCCAGGCTGCTGACATTCCTATTCGGCCGTTTCAGAAAATGGCCATAGATATTATTGGCCCTTTTAAGGTCAAGTCGGCCAGAGGACATCAGTTTATGCTTACATGTGTCGATATGTGCACACGTTGGCCAGAGGCTATTCCTCTTAAGAGCATATCTACTACAGATATCGCAGATGCTCTTTGGTTGATATTTTCTCGCTTGGGGTTCCCCAGAGAAATATTGTCAGACCATGGCACTCAACTCATATCTGACACTATGTCACAGGTAATGTCTACCTTACATATTGAACGATCTCTCAGTAGTATCTACCATCCTATGTCTAATGGGTTAGTTGAGCGTCTGAATAGAACGCTCAAGACTTTGCTTGGTAAGATAACTGAAGATCATCCTCAAGATTGGGACAGGGTTTTACCCGCGGCTCTCTTTGCCTATAGAGAAGTCCCTAATGAACACACAGGATTTTCTCCCTTCGAACTTGTCTTTGGCGCGCGTCCACGCGGCCCTATGTCTTTATTACACGATCTCATCACTGCCGATGATATTAGCGATGAAACTCAATCCTCATATGAGTATGTCATTGCTCTTAGACAAAAGATCATTGAGGCATGTAAGCTAGCAACTGCTTCATCAGAAATTGCTAAAGAGAAGGCAAGACAGTTTGCTAACAAGAATAGATGTCTACGACAACTTTGTCCAGGTGACAAAGCATTCGTCCTACTCCCCAGTAGGGAAAATAGACTTCTTATTGCATGGAAAGGTCCGTATGCAATAGTCTCTCGGATTTCCGATGTTGACTATGTGGTCGATATTGATGGAAAGCATAAAACTTTCCACATAAACATGCTTTCGGAATTTCACGAACGTCCGGACTATTTGCTGCCTATTTTCCAGGCAACGGATGATGCTCCTGCACCTCACGGTCATTATTCATCCCTGTCTGTCATACAGGATGAGGAATCTACCTTCTCTGATGTTAATCTTCCCCTTCCAGTGGTTCCATTACATTCTACGGAATCTTGGAAAAACGTTTCTGTTTCTCCTAATCTTTCTGGTGACGAACATCGAAAGTCTCGTCGATGTTACAAACATTTCAGGATGTTCTCACTGACATTCCTGGACACACAGATGTCATAGAACATGACATAATTCTTACCGACAATAATCCAATTAGGGTTAGGCCTTATCCTATTCCTATACACTTTCAGTCGCAAGTGGAAAAGGAATTGGATGAAATGATTCAATTAAATATAATTGAACCATCGACTTCACCATATTCTTCTTCCATGGTTATTGTCCGGAAGAAGGATAAGAACATACGAATTTGTGTTGATTATCGCAAATTGAATCAGGTCACAAAGTTCGATGCTGAACCGATGCCTTTGTTAGAAGATCTACTGATTAGACTTTCTAATTCTAGATTCTTCACTAAACTTGACTTGTCTAAAGGTTATTGGCAAGTGCCTTTAGCAGAGCATGCCAAACCTCTTACTGCTTTTTCTACACCTAGGGGTCTATTTCAATGGAATGTTATGCCTTTTGGTCTCATGAACGCCCCTGCCACTTTCGTTCGCATGATGCGTCGAATTCTGTCACATCGTTCGGATGTCATCGCATACTTAGATGACATCTGTCTCTTCAGTGATACCTGGGAAGATCACTATTTAGGGTTATATGACTTACTGTCCACTCTACGTGAGAATAATTTGACAGCGAAACCTTCTAAAGCTTTTGTTGGTTTTGGTGAAATCTCTTTCCTGGGTCATCGTGTTGGTCATGGTCTCTTGAAGACAGAAGACCACAATACTTCCAAAATACTGAACATCTCTGTTCCTAAAACGAAGAAACAAGTTAGGAGTCTCTTAGGTTTAATTCAATTTTATGGGAGATTTATTCCAAATTTATCTTCGATCATGGCACCTCTCTCAACATTGTTGAAGAAAGGTTCGCCTAATCTGGTCCGTTGGTCTGAAGAATGCCAATCTTCACTAGACCAAATCAAGAATATATTTTCTTCTCCTCCCATCTTAAGATTACCTACTCTTGATAGGACTTTTGTTCTTCGGAGTGATGCTTCATCCACTGGGATTGGAGCAGCACTGATGCAAGAATATGCAAATACTCTGCATCCTGTTATGTACATTTCTAGAAAACTAAATGCGGCAGAGAGGAACTACTCGGTTTTAGACCGTGTGAGTTGTTAGCGATGGTTTGGTCAATTCTAAAGCTACAAAGATTCCTCCTGGGCGCACATTTCATTCTAGAGACTGATCAGAAAGCTCTTACAGCTATTCAGACTAAGAATTTGAAGAGTTCGAGATCCACTCGATATGCTATAGCTCTTCAACCTTTTCACTTCACGGTACGAGCTATCCGTGGTGCGGATAATGTGATGGCTGACATTTTGTCTAGATGCCCACATGACTCCAACTAATACTTCTGTCCTATATTTCCATATATTACAGAGTCATAACACACCTATATTTCTACAATAGATTAGCACATCTGTACTTACTTTATATGTACACACTATCGTGCTTTGTTGTCATCTTCTTCTGTTCGTTTTTTAAGATGATAGAGGAGGACTGAGTAGTTAATATAAGGGCCGTTAGTTTACTAAACAGCCACAATTATTAATAATGTATTGTACCTTATGAAGCATATTAGTTATTAATTAGCATTATATTGCTTGTACTTTCTCAGAATGTCATTGTTGAGCTGAGGACTTACCTTACTAGTATCAAGCATGACGAGTTCTAGATTGTGTACTTACCCTCGGAATACCAGAGCATATGTCCTGGATCGTCATGTAGTTTAACTTTACTATGTACTTATGTCATTACATGTCAAAGAATGTACTATTTAAATTTTCCTATCAGATTTGTACATCCATTTTTAAAGACAATATTAGAGTATGCTGTTTAATGATGATTATGGTAACTTGCATACGTATATTGTGTTTACATGCTAACGTGATGTGTGTTGGTGACACCTCCCCGATGTGAATATTTTTTGAGACATATTTATTTTTCTGTTGAGGTATATCCTCACCAGACACTCTATATTTAGCCTCATGTTAGGCAATTTAATTAATTATCAGCGCATAATTCGTGCGTTTTGAGCCGCTTATCGCATGCTCTTTGATATTTAAAAAAAAAAAAAAAAATATGTTCCACATTTTTTTTTTATCGGGAGGAGGTGGTGATATGTTGCGTGATAAATTCTCGCAACATCGTTTTATTACAATATCTATTTTATAACGCAAGGGCAACAACTGCTTGAAATTTATAGTCACTTTTCTCGGTAAGCATTTGTCTTCCCGCGTTGGTATTGAATGCAGTTAAGTTTTGAGCTGTGGTCTTTTTGCGCTGGACTGCGCATGACTGGTCTTGTTTTTTGGTCGATCGGTTTCCGCCCACCACTAGTGGAGTGAGCGATTTGAATGGCGAAAGAGATGCCTCGTTGAAGAGGGGATCTCCGCTATTTTTTGTTCTGTCAGGGATGTGTAGTCCTCTTAATGGATATTTCGTTTATTCGAGATAATACCTCTAGTGTTTCCCACATGTCGGGAGGCGTGATATTTCTGTGTATTTCCTGAAGGCAAGGTAAATTGACTTTTCATTAACTCTATCGATTTTGGGTCGTGAGCGATTTCGATTCATAGCCTGTCTTCGAAAGTCGTCGTCACGAGATGTTTTCCCAGCTCACATGTCGCTGTATTGTACTGCATCGGTTGATGCATGTCCCAAGGACCATTACTTGCTACTTTGTTAAATGAACTAGGTTTGGAAAACCTTTATTATCTAGAGGATATTTTTTGAGGACATTATTTATACTTCGGCAGACGTGTCTGTCTTGCTGAAGTCAGACTAAGGAGAGTGAACTGATCTCATACATCTGGTTATCTCCTGGCTGTTATAGAAAAGGATGGAGTTTTTCACCTGACTACATTTACAGCACTATGAAATATAACATGCATCTGACTCATCATTGTAATGCTGTCTACCGTCTATTGCTGTATTGAATGTTGCTGTGATAATGACTGTTTGATGTGCCTACATATTCGCGTAACCATTTTGTCACTGTGGCGTCCACAATAAATAATGAAGAAAAACGTCAACGGCTGTTACAAGAATCATTGACTTTATACGTCGTGAGTTTACTGACGTCCTATGTGGATTGCCCTGTTATTTTTGTATCATATGGCATCACGCATCACGTACCCTGTTCACCCTGGCGGTAGTTACTCCACTATCTTTTCTAATGGCTGCATGTTGGGAAGATCTGGTGGAACAGATCAATTTGAAAGTTCTTCAAAATATTCCACATCTCTCCTGATTCTTTCTGCTGTCTAATCGAAATACATGCCTCATTCCCCACACACATGCTTCATTCCCCACACACATATATATTTATATACACACACATTTACATAAACACTCATAAATACACACACACACATACATATATATGTGTGTGTGTGTTACAGTATAATAATGGCCCCTTCAGTCATAACTGACTATGGGAATGCGCACCGAGGCGATAACCTTCAGCTGCTTTTTTCCTGATAATTCTTTCGAAATATATATATATATATATATATATATATATATATATATATATATATATATATATATATATATATATATATATATATATATATATATATATATATATATATATATATATATATATATATATTTTTTTTTTCTTCTAACCAGCAGCACTCGAGCTTTCCAGCCCTTTTGGCCCAATGACACGTCATTGCGAGGCTGGGGGGTCAGTGGACTTTCCTTCCAATCCGGTCAGGAGCTTCTCTCCTTTCCATCCACAGGGGGTTTGTGTGCAGGAGCCGTTCAGGTTATTCAGTCAAATTCCCGGTCGTAAACATTCCTTCAAACGCTGACGCCCGGGCTTGAACCTTGAAAACCTGGTCGCCAGTACAACGTTGTAGCCATTACACAAGCGCGGCTCCCAAATATATATATATATATATATATATATATATATATATATATATATATATATATATATATATATATATATATATATATATATATATATATATATATATATATATATATATATATATATGTCAGAGGTCTTCTGAATGGGCTTTGCCTTCCAGCTGTCATTATATGTCCGTAACTGTTTGCTTCAGTGCTTTTGTTTCGTTCGTATATGTGATTTATGGCTGTGTAACAGCCGCCCTAACTAAGTGAATCCCTGATTCGCCTTTCCATCTGTGTCCAATGAACTGAATATCTTTTCCTTTTGCGCATTCTCGTTCTCTGGCTCAGTGAATCAAGAGCTTAATATAAATCTTGATAGAATACTTCTTTGTCGCATTCCTGCTTTTGTTTTGCAGCGGTATGTTACTTGTCCTCTGTATGCCTCGCTAAAAGTCGTCAGCTGGTATAAGAGGGATAACTGTAGGGTTTTAAATAAAATTTTAAAGGGGGGGGGGGAGCAACATCAATATAGATGACGCGTCTTACCATGACAGAGTAACAAAGAACATTTCTACGTTACGGAGACAAGGCCTTCGTCGGGGACAAAGAAACGGAAAACAGAAGATAGAGAAAACGAGAACTAAGTTAAATATAAATATACATATATACTACTGGACAAAAGTTAAGGGCCGCCATTCAGTTTAGACAAGGTTTATATAATTGATTGGCAAACTGTAAAGACAAGTGAAAATGTCATTAAAACTGAGCTCAGAGAAATGTGTATACATTTCTGTGTGCACTAGGTTAATTTTTTTAAATGTCCAAAAACTGGGTCACTAACCCGCACGTGAAAATTGCCATTGTTGATGTAAAAACTCGTGGTTTTTGCAACACGCCCCACTAGTTCAAAAGGTGAAAAAGTGAGTTGAATTTGAATGCACGTGGACAATGATCATCGGTAAAGAGTGTTCACCGTTGGTATGCAATAAATCAGTATGACAAGTGGTCGAAATGATCACTGCATTAGCCATGCCACCAAGGAGAAGTCTCAGCACTGTAGACCGTGGTCGAGCCATGGCATGGATTCAGGATGGTCAATCTGTTCGTCATGTTGCAAGACGTTTAGCAGTGTCCCACTCTACCATTCAGAGACTTCTTGAGAGATTTCAAGCTACCGGACATTTGGAAAATCGACCCTGCTCACGAAGAATTATATAAACCTTGTCTAAACTGAATGGCGGCCCTTAACTTTTGTCCAGTAGTATATTTATATTAAAAATCAATAAATACTATATGACCCGAAATTGAAGTCGTTGGTGATACCACTGTGATAATCCGAATAAACAAGATATCAGTTGGAAAAGATCCAGGTAATAAAAAGTTTAAAAAAAAAACAATTATCGTTGCGGCGTTATTCCTGTTGCTGAGATCCGCCGGGTATTGAGGGCTGAGGAATAAAGACCGCTTGCCCATTTCACTAGCCACGCAGTGCACAGGTTAGGGTTTTAATTTTTTTACCCGATAGAAAAATAAACTAGACCTTACCAAGGGTCGAACCCTTGTCTCCAGACTTCAGAGACCGGTATCCTAAGCGCTGGGCCTTCTGCTCCCCAATAAGAGTGTAATAAGAGACGGAGAATATAAGAGGAAATTAATTTATTCTAGATTTTATTGCAAATAAGCAGCTTCCACAAGGCTTTTGCCTCTGCATTATTAAAGCCGTCATGGTAATGGGTAAACCGTGCTTACCTATCAGTAAAAAAATCTATTCATCCACTCACCTGGTAGTCCAGGTTTGCATGTTCTTAACTGTATAGCTTTCCAAAGTATTTGCGTCTTTCGGTTTCATTGAGCAGATGAAAGATAATGCCATTTCCATGGACAATCTTTTTTTTAACCACATGTCGTGAAATGACGTCTGTCTCACATCAAGAATTCTAAATATTCTGACCATTACCGCGCACCATACATTGGAACAAGATATGATACACAGCCAATGAGAACGCTCCTTTTTCTGGTGTGTATAAGGAAACCTTTTATGCTTAACATAGAGGCCTATTTGTGTAATTTACAGTACGAAGATATTTAATTTCTTAAAGACTAAAGATATTTAAACGAAAAGATATAGCTAGTTTAACAACTGGGATATTACTTAAGAGGTATGTGTAAAGACTTCCTCGAATAGTACGTTATTCTAAGAGAAAAATCGTTTAAATTGACATTTATACATCAGGGTAGTCCCCAATATAGTTAGTTAAAGGCTGCATAGATTTAAATGCATTTTGCTAACTAAACAAATTTTAGATAGACCGATAGAGATAAATTACCAGTATGATACTAACTTTAAATGATTAAAATCGATCCACAATTAAGAGAGATAATAGATATTAAAATTTCTGCACATTGAACGCGAAGGCAAAAAGACGCATTGGTTTGAGATTCTCAACACCGCTTTTACCCCTTCCATCCGCGAGGTACGATGCGATACTATATAAGACCTTGAACTTGGCTGAATTGAGGCCACAACATTTTCAAATACTACGCTGAACAGACAAAAGCGGCAAACGCTTGCTGTCAAATAATTTGCCGCTGTATCTACGTAGCAGACCTAGATACCCCTTTACAGCCTGTTACAGCTTATTGTGTATTACCTGAGGGTAAGAGTAATATATATATATGTATATAATTATGTAATTTTCCTGTGTATAATCCACTTGTGTGTTCGGTAGTGTGTTATATGTGTTAAGAAAAAAAAATTACAGGGCGAGTGTGCTGCCGGCTTGAACGCAAGCATGTGTTGATTTTTAGAGACGAAAGCCCGCATTGGGAATGTGTAGGATAATTGAGAATTATGGCAGAATCTACGACTGTAAGTTTAATAATGTATTTGAAGGAGTATTTCATAAAGGAACGTCACACTGTTCAGGAAAATAAGAAAGGATGTCAGGAATTGTTAACATGTATTAATCAAGGTGTCACTTAATAGTTTGTACTAAACCTAATCATTGTAAGGAAGCATATTATGGACAATGGATCGAACTTATGATTTATAAGGAAAATGTAATCACATCGAACTGGCTGTAAGTGGTACTGAAGTAAAGTGTTATGTGCAACTGTTAGCATATTGTCTGAGATTGTTTGTAACGTTCATTGTGTGTGGATAAAATAGTGCTGGACCATACAAGGATTACCAACGGGCTGATCACCCGTTTGCCAGTCACTTTGATTACGGAAACAACAGCAAACGGATTGATTTGTCGTTGCCCTAAAGACGCCATTAGGCGTGATGGAAACAACGGCAAAGAAAATCTATTCGCTGTTGCCCTTAAGACGCCACTAGGCGTAATGGCCACTGACTGCTTTGCCGGTCGTTGGCTAAGGACGGAAGAAGAAGAAGATACAAGGATTGTATTGCTTTCTGTGCTTCTCTATGGTGCGGAATGCTGGAGAGTTACAGAGAAGGAAATGTCGAAATTGTCCTCTTTTCACACAACATGCCTAAGAAAAATTTTCCGAATCTTTTGGCCGAATACCATCACCAACAAAGATCTGCTTACTCGGAGCAAGCAAGAGGACATGCACACCATCATAGCTGGCAGACGCTGGAGCTGGGTTGGCCATGTCCTCAGAAGAGACCCCGATGCCATCACAAGAACAGCTATGCTTTGGACCCCTGAGGGAAAACGAAAGAGAGGCCGACCAAAAACAACCTGGCGGAGGACTGTGGAGGCTGAGATGCAAAGAATGAACCAGAGTTGGGGCACTGTACGAAGGATGGCCACCGACCGAGCAAAGTGGTATCAATTTGTTGTTGCCCTACAAGACGCCACTAGGCGTGATGGCCACTGCCTGCTTTGACGGTTGGCGGCTAAGGATCAAAGAAGAAGAAGAATACAAGGATTGCGATTATTTGTTTTTTCTAGGTTTTATCCCGAAATGACTAACAGTCTTCGAAGCGTTCAATTCTGGGGAACTCTGTTGGTGCGAAACGTTCTCAAGATACTTAGAGCGAGTCACCATGTTGTTTCCCAGCCTGGAGATCCAGACACTGGGCGATCCGAGCTATAATGGATGCTTCTCATTATAAAAGATAGATGGACACATAACTCCACTTGTCGGCACATCCAGACTCAGTTTGTTAAGAAATAAAACACATCAAACAAACAATTGAGTGATGACTCATAAAGATTTAATAAACTTTACAGTCCAGTGAAAATAACAACTATATACATATAAATATATATGAACAAAATAATTGACATTTGAAATATAACTATCATATTTAACTATTGTGGAAATGAAAATTCCATACTTATTTATTTCTATTATTTAAAAAGCATTTGAATTTTATTATCATTTTCCTAACCGAAAAGAGAAACGGTATAGGATCAATAAATTGTAAATATTTACACTCAGTCTTACTTAATTATTCAATTTGAGTTAGGTTCTGTTTGTATGTATATTACATATCTATTAAATTAACTTATCCCCTAGCAGAGTCAAAATAACTATTATAACCATTTTTCAGGGTGGGATCTGGAGAGGTAGCACTTAGACCTTCAGTAACATTCACTATCATCATACTTGAAGGTTTATACAGCTTGACCTACCTTGATTGTCGATACACCCTTACTCTTTTCAGAGAAGGGGGTATTTCTTATAAGACCAGTCTCTTATCTGGGCTATACTGGTATCCTTTGATACATCATTTTGTCTGGGATATCCTATATTCTAAATACATCTGACCCTCTCGCGACACCACATAGGAATATTACTTCGTACTAACACACTCTCGGTCATTGAACTCAACACATAATTTTGGTTCTTATTCTCCAGTGATAACCATGGTCCTCCAGCTTCAATGATAATTATGGTCCTTCTATCCGATGATAACTTTAGCCCTCTTACACCGACGATAACTTCAGTCCGCCTAATCCAACGATAACTTTAGTCATCCTACTCCGACGATAACTTCAGGCATTCTAGTCTGACGATAACTTCAGTCATCTTACTCCGACGATAACTTCAGTCCTCCTACTACGACGATAACTTTAGTCATCCTACTCCGACGATAACTTCAGTCATCCTACTCTGACGCTTACTTCAGTCATCCTACTCTGACGACAACTTCAGGAATTCTAGTCCGACGACAACTTCAGTCATTCATGTCCGACGACATCAGTCCTTCTACAGGCTTAAAACACTGACATAGTCGGATACTAATTCAGACTTTGAGTATGTGAGTATATAAAGAGAACTGCCGTCAGACGGGGGTAAAACGGTAGAATGGAAAAAAAAATTATTACAAAAACACACAAATAGTAATACGTCTTACAGTGGCAGCCATCTTTGCTCCAACATGTGACATGACATAAGGGGGTATTTTTCTCTTATTTTTATAGTTTCATGCTCTCCACTTAATTCTCACTTCCTTTCCCTCGTGTCTCTTGTTTGTCTGTCCCTGACGAAGGCCTTGTGGCCGCAACGTAGGTTTTTCTTGTCCTTTGTCTTTGTAAGACGTTTTACTATTTGTGTGTTTTTATAATATTTTTTTTTTCCTTCTCCTAATTCAGACTTTAAAAAGTTTAGCGTAGGCATAGACATTAATTCACTTATAAAGTACTCGTAATAATATTTTGTAACATTCGTTTCTCCAATAAGAATTTTATTTCAGTTGTAAAGTCCTCACTTTAGCAGGGACTGTAATGTAGTTAAAAAAGTTATTTCCAGCGGTATTATAATGTTTAAAAAAAAAAAGAATATTTATTACAATTACTGTGAAGATAAAAACGCACACATCACAACAACAAAAGGGTAGTACTTACATATCACAGTACATGATTAAACTTCAGTTGCCCCGCACGTTTCGTTGATAATTTCCAGTCAATAAATTCTGCTTTTCGAACACTTTCCCTACACAAACAAATTAAAATCACAGACAACGGAAATCGTTGAAGAGAATATTATAGTTGCAAGACACTTTCTTTTCTTAAAAAAAAAAAAATATAGGGATCCTTTTGAAGGGTAATTATAGTACCGTACCTGCTTGATGGGCACAGTGCAGTCTTAATAGAATACTTCTACCGACTGCTCAAGGTATATTTAAAATTGTTACCACACAGGTTGATAACAAGAGAAGAAATGCAAACGGGAACAACCACGGCGCATTATTATCGGGTTACTCATGGCCCTGACGTCACAAAAGAAGGACTCATCTTAACTCCAAAGATGACTCAAAACCTGCCTCCCTTAGCTTGCCATGCACGCAGGATTCGGTATTCGGTGTCAGCAGAGTTCGCGTCCTGAGATCTGAGATTAGGTCTGGTGGAAAACATACATTCTGGAACAAATTAAGTTATATGTCGGAAAATGAGAGTTCTCTTGTGACCTACGATTTCCTTAAGATAGTCATGTGATTTTTCCTCGCTGAATTTTTGACATGGTTGATTTAAAATGCCTGTCTCTGCAATTATCTAAATTATCTCTCCGCACGCCTCCGTCTATCTCCCCTCCTCTCTCTGTCTCTGTATGTCTCTGACTCTCTGCCTTTCTCTGTCTCTCTCTGCCTTTGTATGTCTCTGTCTGTCTCTCTGTCTTTCTATGTCTTTCTCTTTCTCTCTCTCTCTCTCTCTCTCTCTCTCTCTCTCTCTGTCTCTGTATGTCTCGGCCTGTCTGTCTCTCTTTCTTTCTGTTTCTCGCTCTCTCTTTCTCTCTACGAAGTTCTTAGAATCAATTTCCATAAAATATTTCTCCACACTTTTTAAAAGAACTTTTAAACATTTCTCAAAGCGTTTTTAAATATTTTCCTTTAGTATCTCGTCTTGAATATCCTCTAGAATTCACTCGTTAAACGAGAAGTGACGCTACAGATATTTAGAATTTTCCTGTTGTCACCGAAACAATGTTTCATGCTTACTGTACCGATAGTATTCGCGTTATAATGAACTTACAGTAATGCGTAACGTTGACTTATAATTAGGCACATTTCATTCATTGTCTACCCTTATAGACACCGGATATTTTATTTTTTTCCTTAACCAGCGGCACTTGGGCTTTCAGCCCTTCGGCCCAATGACATGTCATTGCGAGGCTGGGGAACCTGAGGGCTTTCCTCCCAACCCGGTCAGGAGCTTCGCTCCTTCCCATCTACAGAGGGTTTATCTCAGGAGCCGTTCAGGTTATTCAGTCAATATCCCGGTCGATGACACTTCTACAAATGCGCGCGCCCGGGCTTGAACCTTGAAAACCTGGCCGCTAGCGTAACGTTGTAACCATTACACCAGCGCGGCTCCAGACACCGGACATAAATCCAGCAATCTGGGAGGGTGAAGCTGCCGATCGCACCAATTGGCGATGCTCCCTACGACGCCACCTCAGATTGGGCGAAAAAGACGCTTTCACAACATGCAGAAGAGAAAAGAACACGCTGAACGGAACACCAGGTTAAAAAAAAAAAAAAAGCAGCTGATGGCCATCATCTCAGGGGCGTATTCCCATAGTGAGTTATGGCTGATGAAAGGGGCCACTGCTACCCTTATAGAGCATTAAGCCACCAGCAGACCTGGCGCCCCCTTTACAGGAAGCCTGCATCTAAGCATTTACGTTCTCTTGTAGCGGTAGTTTTTGTTGCAATTTGTGTTAATGATGAGGTTGGCAGCCCCATGCAGAAGTTGCCGATTACGACATGCCTGAGGAAGCAGAAGTTCAATTATTTAATTGTCGTCCCAGAGATTCCCGGAAACTTCACGGGGCATTTGGGGGGAAGTTAAACGGTTCCGACACTGAACGTTATGGGTCATCCTTTTATCTTTACTGATACAGAATGAGGCAACAATCAGACAAACACAATCAACCAATCAATCAATACTCTTTAGGCCCCCCCCCCCCCTCCAGCCCCACACGGAGCATGGGCCTTTAGCTAACATATACCACGTGCTCCTGTCACGTGCCTTCAGCTCAAGCTCTTTCCAGGTCTTCTTCATCGTTTTCACTTTTGTCTCTAGTTTTTTGTCTACCTCTGTCTCCTCTTTCCCTGGGGATTCCAGAACAAGGACTGCCTTGTAATGCTATCAACAGGTTTCCTCAATGTGTGTCCTATCCATCGCCACCGTCTTCTTCTCATATCTTGTTCCACTGGCATTTGTCTGGTTCTTGTCATCAGTGTTGCTTTTTCCAAGTACCACTCCACATTTCTCATTCCATTCATTTTTGATTTGTTGCCCGTGGTCTTGCGTATTTGCTAGATCACCCAGTTGGAGTATTTGGTATTTGTTGGATACTGTGATCGAAAATGTGTCTCTTATTTCTTGACTTCTTAGATCTCCCACACTAAACTGTTGTCATAGTTATGTGTTGTAATCATTTAATCCGACACACAATAGGAGAAAATAGATCAAATCGAAAATGGTGAGAAATAGAATAAAGGTAAGTTAGTCCCACAAACATTATAGAAATCTTTAAGAGAACCGTTTGATTTTCTTCCCAAAATCCCCTGGGATAAGTGTGACATAATTTGTGCGCTCTCTTCTCTTCTCCGGCAGTATTGAACTACATTTGTTGAGCGTACTGAATTATGTGCATTATTCTGTTGTTAGCGCTTTCTTTTTCCTTACTGTCATTGTTCACGTTTCACGCTTCGATACATGACAGGGCCAGACAAGCGTATCGTCCATCCCTGAGAGATTACCTGAGTCCCTAAAACGTGATAATACCACATTGATTCCAGGTAAATGCGAGCACGAAGTGTTTTCTGGGATAAGTTTGTTGAAGGCCTATGCTACTTGGGGAGTTAAAGGGGTGATGAATTAATGAATGACTTTTGCGTGCCAGTGATTGAAGGATAATGTCTTCTTCTTTTTTCTTTTTCTTCTTCTTCCTCCTCTTCCTCTTCTTCTTCTTCTTCTTATTAATTTGTTTGTTTGTTGTTGTTGGTATTTTGTTTGTAGACATGGGACATTTGTAAATAATACAAACCATAATTTCATGATCAAGGATTTACATTTGACCAGTAAAATATTTTCTATCGGTTTCCGCTCTTAACTCTTGACTTTTCTAAGCAGATAATTATTTATTCCTACAATAAGACAGACAGGGATCTATGACTGCCAAGATCCTATTAATCACGCTCAAATGTCAAGGAATAATAATTAACTAAAACCTGCAACTGACGTTCGCAAATTATGGGGAAGTATAACTAGCAAGAACCTGCAGCGAATGTTCATATTTCAAGGGAATTATAACTAATCAACCCGACGTCTCAGCTAGACATACTTAGAAATTATCATTGTTCTTAAATCCCCAGGTTAAGAGAGAGAGAGAGAGAGAGAGAGAGAGAGAGAGAGAGAGAGAGAGAGAGAGAGAGAGAGAGAGAGAGAGAGAGAGAGAGAGGGGGAAACGAACGAACTTTATTTTCAAAGGGTTTAGAATTGGGCACGCAGGCCCGTCTAACATTCTGCCCTTCCTTTCTCTCGTCTTCCATACTGAATCCATTTATTCTCACATGTATCTTAAATATTACTTAAATAATAAAATAACAATAAATTACAATAAAATAAAATCCCAACATTGTAACAGTACAATAACAGTTACACAGATTCACAATACCTTATCATAATTTATACTAAACAGGACAAAATTATCTTTAAAACCTACATATGATGTTATGTAATTATTTAAGAACATAACTAAATTAGGGTGGCATATAATCTGCACTCATGATGTATTTTAAAAGTTTGTGATTGAATGAAAATGGACTAAGAGTGTTTTTTAAGTCGTGTGGAAGATTATTCCACAGATGAGCAGCAGAAAAAGCTAAACTGTTCTTGAATAAGTCGAGCCTAGGCTTGGGCTTGTGTAATTTATTTAAGCGTTGACTGCGTCTTCCGCTGTATTTGAAAATAGGCCACAGATACGTTGGAGCATTCTGTGACAAGATTTTATGTATAAATTTGGCTTTGTTGAAGAGAAGGCGCTTTCTTAGTGGTAATATGTTAAGATATGTATATAGGTCTACACACTGTGTGAGGTTTTTGTCTGAAATTAGGCGCACTGCACGTTTTTGTAATAAATAGAGTCTTTTGGTGTTGGACATGGTGCAGCCATCCCAAATTGTGGAACAATAGTTTAGATGTGTTTGTATTTGGGATGTATAGAACATTTTTCGTGTGAGAGTGAGAGAGAGAGAGAGAGAGAGAAAGAGAGAGAGAGAGAGAGAAAAGAAAGAGAAGAGAGAGAGAGAGAGAGAGAGAGAGAGAGAGAGAGAGAGAGAGAGAGAGAGAGAGAGAGAGAGAGAGAGAGAGAGAACGAACAAATGAAATCTGTATTTAATTAGGGTAACACATTTTTTGATTATTGCCAGTTTAAATTTCTGCCCTGCAATAATAACATTCTCAAAGTGTTTTCAAATTAAATCATTCTTAACTTCAGTTATAAGGTATGAACATTATCATAGCATTTAGTAATTGAGTGCATGTACGTACATTCACACATACATACAGGAACACTGAGATAGATAGATAGATGGGTTAGGTAGGTAGGTAGGTAGGTAGGTAGGAGGGTAGGTAGGTAGATAGATAGATAGATAGATAGATAGATAGATAGATAGATAGATAAATAGATAGGTAGGTAGATAGATAGATAAATAGATAGATAGATATATAGATAGATAGATAGATAGATAGATAGATAGATAGATAGATAGATAGATAGATAGATAGATAGATAGATAGATAGATAGATAGATAGATAGATAGATAGATAAGATAGATAGATAAATAGATAGATAGATATATAGATAGATAGATAGATAGATAGATAGATAGATAGATAGATAGATAGATAGATAGATAGATAGATAGATAGATAGATAGATAGATAGATAGATATGGGAGGGTGGGTGGGTGGGCGGGCGAGCGGGCAGGAAAGCAGGCAGATAGATAGATTAATAGATAGATAGATATATAGATAGATAGACAGATAGATAGATAGATAGATAGATAGATAGATAGATAGATAGATAGATAGATAGATAGATAGATAGATAGATAGATAGATAGATAGATAGATAGATAGATAGATAGATAGATAGATAGATAGATAGATAGATGGATAGACAGATAGATAGATAGATAGATAGATAGAGAGAGAGAGAGAGAGAGAGAGAGAGAGAGAGGGAGAGAGAGAGAGAGAGAGAGAGAGAGAGAGAGAGAGAGAGAGAGAGAGAGAGAGAGAGAGAGAGAGAGAGAGAGAGAGAGAGAGAGAGAGAGAGAGAGAGAGAGAGAGAGAGAGAGAGAGAGAGAGAGAGAGAGAGAGAGAGAGAACCCCATCTAAGGAGAAAAGACCTGAAGACAGTCAGGAAAGTGATAAAGAAGACATAGAAAGACCTTGAACGGGACAAGAAGGCCTGGAGTGTGTTTCTGAAGGCCTGGAGTGTGTTTCTGAAGGCCTGGAGTGTGTTTCTGAAGGCCTGGAGTGTGTTTCTGAAGGCCTGGAGGGTGTTGTGAAGGCCTGGAGTGTGTTTCTAAAGGCCTGGAGTGTGTTTCTAAAGGCCTGGAGTGTGTTTCTAAAGGCCTGTGAGCCTGGAGTGTGTTTCTGAAGGCCTGGAGTGTGTTTCTGAAGGCCTGGAGTGTGTTTCTGAAGGCCTGGAGTGTGTTTCTGAAGGCCTGGAGTGTGTTTCTAAAGGCCTGGAGTGTGTTTCTGAAGGCCTGGAGTGTGTTTCTGAAGGCCTGGAGTGTGTTTCTGAAGGCCTGGAGTGTGTTTCTGAAGGCCTGGAGTGTGTTTCTAAAGGCCTGGAGTGTGTTTCTGAAGGCCTGGAGTGTGTTTCTGAAGGCCTGGAGTGTGTTTCTAAAGGCCTGGAGTGTGTTTCTAAAGGCCTGGAGTGTGTTTCTAAAGGCCTGGAGTGTGTTTCTGAAGACCTGGAGTGTGTTTCTGAAGGCCTGGAGTGTGTTTCTGAAGGCCTGGAGTGTGTTTCTGAAGGCCTGGAGTGTGTTTCTGAAGGCCTGGAGTGTGTTTCTGAAGGCCTGGAGTGTGTTTCTGAAGGCCTGGAGTGTGTTTCTGAAGACCTGGAGTGTGTTTCTGGAGGCCTAAAGTGTGTTTCTGAAGGCCTGGAGTGTGTTTCTGAAGGCCTGGAGTGTGTTTCTGAAGGCCTAGAGTATGTTTCTGAAGGCCAAGAGTGTGTTTCTGAAGGCGTGGAGTTTGTTTCTGATGCTTGGAGTGTGTATCTGAAGGCCTGGAGTGGGTTTCTGAAGGCCTGGAGTGTGTTTCTGAAGGCCTGGAGTGTGTTTCTGAAGGCTTGGAATGTGTTTCTGAAGGCTTGGAGTATGTTTCTGATGCTTGGAGTGTGTTTCTGAAGACCTGGAGTGTGTTTCTGAAGGCTTAGAGTGTGTTTTTAAAGGCCTGGAGTGTGTTCCTGAAGGCCCAGAGTGTATTTCTGAAGGCTAGGAGTGTGTTTCTGAAGGCCAAGAGTGTGTTTCTGAAGGATTGGAGTGTGTTTCTGAAGGTTTGGAGTGTGTTTCTGAAGGCTTGGAGTGTGTTTCTGAAGGCCTGGAGTGTATTTCTGAAGGCTTGGAGTGTGTTTCTGAAGGCTTGGAATGTGTCTCTGAAGGCCTGGAGTGTGTTTCTGAAGGCCTGGAGTGTGTTTCTGAAGGCCTGGAGTGTGTTTCTGAAGGCCTGGAGTGTGTTTCTGAAGGCCTGGAGTGTGTTTCTGAAGGCCTGGAGTGTGTTTCTGAAGGCCTGGAGTGTGTTTCTGAAGGCCTGGAGTGTGTTTCTGAAGGCCTGGAGTGTGTTTCTGAAGGCCTGGAGTTTGTTTCTGAAGGCCTGGAGTGTGTTTCAGAAGGCCTGGAGTGTGTTTCTGAAGGCCTGGAGTGTGTTTCTGAAGGCCTGGAGTGTGTTTCTGAAGGCCTGGAGTGTGTTTCTGAAGACCTGGAGTGTGTTTCTGAAGGCCTGGAGTGTGTTTCTGAAGGCCTGGAGTGTGTTTCTGAAGGCCTGGAGTGTATTTCTGAAGGCCTGGAGTGTGTTTCTGGAGGCCTGGTGTGTGTTTCTGAAGGCCTGGAGTGTGTTTCTGAAGGCCTGGAGTGTGTTTCTGAAGGCCTGGCTTGTGTTTCTGAAGACCTGGGGTGTGTTTCAGAAGGCCCGGTGTGTGTTTCTGAAGACCTGGAGTGTGTTTCTGAAGGCCTGGAGTGTGTTTCTGAAGGCCTGGAGTGTGTTTCTGAAGGCCTGGAGTGTGTTTCTGAAGGCCTGGAGTGTGTTTCTGAAGGCCTGGAGTGTGTTTCTGAAGGCCTGGAGTGTGTTTCTGAAGGCCTGGAGTGTGTTTCTGAAGGCCTGGAGTGTATTTCTGAAGGCCTGGAGTGTGTTTCTGAAGGCCTGGAGTGTGTTTCTGAAGGCCTGGAGTGTGTATCTGAAGGCCTGGAGTGTGTTTCTGAAGACCTGGAGTGTGTTTCTGGAGGCCTGGAGTGTGTTTCTGAAGGCCTAAAGTGTGTTTCTGAAGGCCTGGAGTGTGTTTCTGAAGGCCTGGAGTGTGTTTCTGAAGGCCTAGAGTGTGTTTCTGAAGGCCAAGAGTGTGTTTCTGAAGGCGTGGAGTTTGTTTCTGATGCTTGGAGTGTGTATCTGAAGGCCTGGAGTGGGTTTCTGAAGGCCTGGAGTGTGTTTCTGAAGGCCTGGAGTGTGTTTCTGAAGGCTTGGAATGTGTTTCTGAAGGCTTGGAGTATGTTTCTGATGCTTGGAGTGTGTTTCTGAAGACCTGGAGTGTGTTTCTGAAGACTTGGAGTGTGTTTCTAAAGGCCTGGAGTGTGTTTCTGAAGGCCCGGAGTGTATTTCTGAAGGCTAGGAGTGTGTTTCTGAAGGCCAAGAGTGTGTTTCTGAAGGATTGGAGTGTGTTTCTGAAGGTTTGGAGTGTGTTTCTGAAGGCCTGGAGTGTGTTTCTGAAGGCCTGGAGTGTGTTTCTGAAGGCCTGGAGTGTGTTTCTGAAGGCCTGGAGTGTGTTTCTGAAGGCCTGGAGTGTGTTTCTGAAGGCCTGGAGTGTGTTTCTGAAGGCCTGGAGTGTGTTTCTGAAGGCCTGGAGTGTGTTTCTGAAGGCCTGGAGTGTGTTTCTGAAGGCCTGGAGTTTGTTTCTGAAGGCCTGGAGTGTGTTTCTGAAGGCCTGGAGTGTGTTTCTGAAGGCCTGGAGTGTGTTTCTGAAGGCCTGGAGTGTGTTTCTGAAGGCCTGGAGTGTGTTTCTGAAGACCTGGAGTGTGTTTCTGGAGGCCTGGAGTGTGTTTTTATTCAAGTGTGTCTCAGGAACCTCGAGCAGACGTGGCTAGTACCAGATGAGTTATATGTATAACCATCTAAAAAATCCTGTGAGCAGTTTCTAAAACGGCGGTCGATGATGATAACAGCTAGAGACTAGATAGCAAGATATATATCAAAAATATACTGTGACAGACTGTTCTAATTTCAGTGGAAGATTCATCCAAGATTTTTACTGTTATTTATTTTAATTTGTAACTATAAATAATCATACATTTTACCATCTTCCAACACCCATTTCTCATGACAAGAATATATAGATGTACATAATAAATTATGAAATTGTACTCATTTGACTTGGTAAATTTTTAACTGTTACATTTTGAGTTACTTTTTCTAATTTAATTATATTATCACATAGGGTTACTATAGCGAAAGTGGCACTGTATACTTCTGAAGCCTAAATCTATTGTCCAGCTCAGA
>JAMPIV010012439.1:197500-304544 GCA_024509875.1 Oreohelix idahoensis
AAGGCATGGAGTGTGTTTCTGAAGTCCTGTAGTGTGTTTCTGAAGGCTTGGAGTGTGTTTCTGAAGGCTTGGAGTGTGTTTCTGAAGGCCTGGAGTGTGTTTCTGAAGGCTTGGAGTGTGTTTCTGAAGGCTTGGATTGTGTTTCTGAAGGCCTGGAGTGTATTTCTGAAGGCTTGGAGTGTGTTTCTGAAGGCTTGGAGTGGGTTTCTGATGCTTGGAGTGTGTTTCTGAAGGCCTGGAGTGTGTTTCTGAAGGCCTGGAGATTGTTTCTGACGGCTTGGAGTGTGTTTCTGAAGGCTTGGAGTGTGTTTCTGAAGGCTTGGAGTGTGTTTCTGAAATTTGGAGTGTGTTTCTGAAGGCCTGGAGTGTGTTTCTGAAGGCCTGGAGTGTGTTTCTGAAGGCCTGAAGTGTGTTTCTGAAGGCCTGGAGTGTGTTTCTGAAGGCCTGGAGTGTGTTTCTGAAGGGTTGGAGTGTGTTTCTGAAGGTTTGGAGTGTGTTTCTGAAGGCTTGGAGTGTGTTTCTGAAGGCTTGGAGTGTATTTCTGAAGGCTTGGAGTGTGTTTCTGAAGGCTTGGAGTGTGTCTCTGAAGGCTTGGAGTGTGTTTCTGAAGGCTTGGAGTGTGTTTCTGATGCTTGGAGTGTGTTTCTGAAGGCCTGGAGTGTGTTTCTGAAGGCCTGGAGTGTGTTTCTTGTAGTGAGATTTGGTACCACTTGCTTTTTTTGTGAAAAAATGTGTAACACGACACACACACAGCGCAGGGCACGCTACGGATCTTGCTTTGAAGTTTGAAGGAGGCGGAAAAATGTGAATTACGTTTAGCCGGACGGTATTGAAGAATGAGGAAATAGCGAATATAGGAAAGGCCGACTTTAAAAGTTTGCATTAACAGGGAAGAAAATTTAAAGCTACAAGATCAAGCCTGGTTGAAAGTTATTAAAACTACATTAATTCACAAGAGGAGATAGACTATGAAGGATATCCAAAAGGATATTATTCAAATATAGATAGTTTAAAAAATAATTAACATTTTTCATCGTCATCACATCTGCTAAAAGTTAGCGAAATATCTTTAAAAATTTATTATACATACATGCCTAAACGGATTTCAATAAAACTTGGATAGAATGAAAGCTTCATATGGGGGAAATGAAAGGATACCTAGGAAGGAAAGAAAGAGATAAGTGTGTAGTGACAATAAGAAAAAACAAGTGCAGAAAAAGCACAGATTGCCTCAAACCAAGAGATTAAACGAAATCTTATGGGACTTTAGAAGGTGCTTTCTCGTACGGGAGAGACGCCCAAATATAAGGACAGAGCGGCGCGTTGAAAATCACACACACCAAATCCAGAAGCCAGAGTGAGAAACTGGAAGACAGCATCTGCAAGAAAAGTTCTTTTTTCACGCTGCATGCAGGGCAGATTAACGACAACCAATACAGCCTCACCGTGAGCTTATTAATCCTAAGAGGGTATGTAAGTTTATTAAAGATATATGTATGACTAATATCATTTCTTTGCCATTCTGAGAACTGCTCTATAATGTTCCTGAGGGTAAATATATGATCTACACATCTTCTGTTCTTTCTAAATCCTGCTTGTTCTTTCCTCAGTTTGTGGTCTACTGCTTTTGAGATTCTCTGTATAATTATCCTGCCTAGTATTTTGCTGGGAACTGAGAGAAGAGTTATTCCTCTCCAATTATTGAAGTCTGCAAGATCTCCCTTCTTGAGCAATTTGACAATTATTCCTTTTTTCCACTCTGTTGGTGTTGTCCCTGTTTTCCAGACTTGTGCAAACAGTGGTTCTAATAGTTCTGCTGCTAGCTCTGGGTTTGTCTTAAATAGCTCTGCATTTAAGTTATCATGACCAGGAGCTTTTCCATTCTTTAACCCTTTGATTGCTGTGATGATTTCTTCTTTTCGTGGGATGTCTGTATTAACATCTAGATCATTTTCAGCCTCAGGAACATCTGGAATATGCAGATGACATTGCACTGCTAGCACATTCACATCAACACATCCAGGAAAAAACGGATAGACTTAATAAGTAGAGCCAGCAGGTGGGCTTGAACATCAACCTAAAGAAGACAGAGGTCATGACGCTCAATGTGAGCAACCCTGAGCCCATATCAGTAAGGAATCAGCAAATGGAACAGACAGATGCCTTCACATACCTAGGATGCATAGTAACACCAGACGGCGGAGCAAGCAAAGACATCAACAACAGAATGAACAAAGCAAGAACAGCCTTTTTTAGTCTAAACAACATTTGGAAGTCCTCTCAGTACAGCACAAGCACAAAATTAGGATTATATCAGAGCTGTGTGCTTTCTGTGCTTCTCTATGGCGCGGAGAGCTGGAGAGTTGCAGAGAAGGAAATGTCGAAATTGTCCTCTTTTCACACAACATGCCTAAGAAAAATTCTCCGAATCTTTTGGCCGAATATCATCACCAACCAAGATCTGCTTACTCGGAGCAAGCAAGAGGACATGCACACCATCATAGCTGGCAGACGCTGGAGCTGGGTTGGCCATGTCCTGAGAAGAGACCCCGATGCCATCACAAGAACAGCTATGCTATGGACCCCTGAAGGAAAACGAAAGAGAGGCCGACCAAAAACAACTTGGCGGAGGACCGTGGAGGCTGAGATGCAAAGAATGAACCAGAGTTGGGGCACTGTACGAAGGATGGCCGCCGACCGAGCAAAGTGGAATCAATTTGTTGTTGCCTTACAAGACGCCACCAGGCGTAATGGCCACTGACCGCTTTGACGGTCGGCGGCTAAAGATCAAAGAAGAAGAAGAAGAATATCATTTCATTTCAGATTTTATTTACGATTTGATTGTATCAGACATAATAAAAAGAGATTGACGCTAACCAGAGATAACCTCCACCGGCATTGTCAGGAAGCATAACCATTAATTGGTTATCCAAATATATCATGGCTTGTTCTTGCATGGAAGCTTACGACATACCAGCAAGTACATAAGTGACTTGGCATCCATAAGTGGAAGGCAAAGGTTATATCGTACCCATGTATCATAACATGTGATTTATTCATGTATTTTGTTAATTCTGCACAGTGGACAGTATCTTATCATGCTATCTCTGTAACATACTACCATTAATCATTCATTTATATACAAACACTGAAGACATGGTCGCCTCATGAACAGCAGTAGGTGGTGAGATTGTTGGAACACCATGGCCACCTATTACCTTTCGTTCCAGATTTTATGTTCGAGTTTTATGATCGTTCCTGATCGAGCTCATGTTCGAGTTTAAACTAAAGACTTGAGGACCGGTGATCCTGCTAACTGAAGCCTAGAGGTCAACCAATCTTCAACACCTTAGTCCCCCGTAGTTATAAGGCGGGCTGAAGGACAATATTTTTATTCAAGTGTGTCTCAGGAACCTCGAGCAGACGTGGCTAGTACCAGATGAGTTATATGTATAACCATCTAAAAAATCCTGTGAGCAGTTTCTAAAACGACGGTCGATGATGATAACAGCTAGAGACTAGATAGCAAGATATATATCAAAAATATACTGTGACAGACTGTTCTAATTTCAGTGGAAGATTCATCCAAGATTTTTACTGTTATTTATTTTAATTTGTAACTATAAATAATCATACATTTTACCATCTTCCAACACCCATTTCTCATGACAAGAATATATAGATGTACATAATAAATTATGAAATTGTACTCATTTGACTTGGTAAATTTTTAACTGTTACATTTTGAGTTACTTTTTCTAATTTAATTATATTATCACATAGGGTTACTATAGCGAAAGTGGCACTGTATACTTCTGAAGCCTAAATCTATTGTCCAGCTCAGAGTATTCACAGCCGTAGCTCAATTGTGATACCAGTGTACTTTTCTGACACTGGGACTTCATACATTTTTGGAGAGAATTATATTTCTTCTCTAAACACTATCATCATACAAGAAAAACTTAATGCTACAGTGGGGGCTCGTTCGCGGGATATTCTTGTGTATCCTGAGCCATATTCTATATATTTCAACTATCTCTAGTCTGTCTAGTGCCACAAGTAGTTTGTAAAGTAAATTTTGTAAATTGATTTCTATAATTGAATTTTTTGTTTAGGAAAAGTACTAGTTAGTACTTAGAAAACTGTTGAAGCTCACATAGTTACTTGGAATTTAATTTGTTCAATTGGTTAATTAAATTTAATTAAGATAACTGGGAAAAAGGTAAAACTAGATACCCTCTTACATATAGTCATGACTGATTTGGTGAAGTTTCGATCTGCGATCATGCAGGAGGGAAAGGACGTAGGATTGACAGGTGATGTTTATATCCAGTATGTCGCAACTGACGTGGACAAATATTTCGATAGAGAGGACAAAAGATTGGAAGCTGAAGCCAAAAGATTAGAAGCAGAAAGAGAAGCCAAAAGAGGGAAGCAGAAAGAGAAGCCAAAAGATGGGAAGCGGAAAGAGAAGAAAAGAGACTAATGTTGGAAGCCGAAGCTGAAGAAAGGAGGTTGCAAAGAGCTCATGAGCTGAGGTTAAAGGAACTTGAACTCCAGGTAACGGCAAATAGTGATGGGAGCAGCTCATCTTACTCTGAAAATGGTTCCAGTCAAAGTACTTCAAATGGAGCCATGAACTTTCATTTGGACCCATTTGTTGAAAAGGACGAAGGAATCGAAGATTTCCTTGATAGGTATGAGCGATTGGCTACTACATATGGCTTGGAAAAAGAGAAGTGGAATTTGAAGTTGTCACAAGGATTGAAAGGAGTAGCTTATAATGTGTTCTTAAAACTTCCAAGAGAAGATCAGAACAATTATAAAGCCTTAAAACAAGCATTGTTGGTTAGCTATGAACAAAATGCAGAAAGTTATAGAAGAAGATTTAGAACTGCTAAACTTCTAACAGGAGAGACATATCAGCAGTTTTCAGCAAGGATAGAGATGCATTTGCTGAGGTGGTGCCAGTTAGGGAATTTTACTCAGGAGACAAGAAACCTTCAAGAAAAGAAGGAAAGTGGTATAAAACTTGTTAAATGAGTAACCACATTACTGCGGAATGCAGAAGGAAGAATCCTCCTCATCATGCTGCATGTCTTACAACAGTGAACAAGGGAAGGAAGGAACTGACAGTTAGTCGGAAGGACCTCCATCATCCCCCTGTCTGCGAGGAAGTGACCTTAAATGGCACTAAAGTACTGTGTTTATATGCTACAGGCTTAGATTTTGATTCAGTAGTGTGCTCTTTTCTGGTGAGTCCTGACCAGATAACCACAGAAACAGTGGAAATCAGAGGACCAATCAAGGGAGCAGGAACCATGACACTACCCATAGCCCTAATCGACATAAGATCTCGCTATGTAGAAGGAAAAATCAAAGCAGCAGTGATGGAAGATCCTATTTACCCCTTTATACTGGGATGTAGGTATGTTTTTATGGGAGAACCTATAAAACCTGTAGTTATGGCAACAGTCCAGACTAGGGCAAGCTCCAAGAAAATGGAGGAAAACATAATTAATACTCTTCCAGAAGAAATGAAAAAGGCTCAAACAGCAGACAGCACATTGAAGCCTTGTTTTGGCAAATTGCCGAAAGCACATAACCCTCCAGAGAAAGGAGACTTCTACATGAAAAATGGCCTACTTTATAGAAAAGCTGGAACAAGATCTTAAGGACATGGACAGCTGGTAGTGCCAAAATCATATAGAAAGCAGGTTATGACTCTAGGACATGCTATACCCTTCAGTGGACATATGGAAATAGGGGCCACTGGACAAAGAATAGTCTGTCACTATTTCTGGCCAGGGATCATAGAGGACATAAAGAGGTATGTAAGATCCTGCCCAGAATGCCAAAGAGTAGCTCCTAAACATAGGACTGCACCAGCAACACTGGGAGAAATGCCCATTATGGGAACCCCTTTTGAACGTGTTGCAGTGGATATTGTTGGACCCCTCACTAGGACCAAGAAGAGAAATGCTTATATTTTAACCTTGGTTGATACTTGCTCAATGTTTGGAGAAGCCGTATTGATTCAAAACATGTGGCTGAGGCATTGTTAGCAATATTCACCAGATTAGGTTTCCCATATCAAATATTGACTGACAATGGTTCTCAGTTTAAGGGAAAGCTAACAAAAGAGGTATTCAGGATGTTTCAAGCCAGACACTATCATTGTAGTCCTTATCACGCTCAAGGGAACGGACAAGTAGAACGGTTCAATGGAACCCTTATCTCCATTCTGAGAAAGCTGGCAAGTGAAAAACCTGATACTTGGGATACATACTTACCTGCTGCACTATTTGCATACAGGGAAGTCCCACATAACTCAACTGGATTGGCTCCAGCTACTTTATTGTTTGAAAGACCAATAAAAGGTCCACTGGAAGCATTGCTGCGGACATGGACTGATGAAAAAGCAGATGAAACAGTGACTTCCTCATACCAATATGTCAATGAGTTAACCTCTAGATTAAAAACTGGTTGGAAACTGGCAAATGAGAACTTAAGAAAGGCCAGGAGGAAGCATGCTGCTTACTACAATAAAAAAGCTAAGGATAGGGAACTTGAAGTGGGAGAGAAAGTCTTATTACTGTTGCCCAGCAGCAATAATAAATTGCAAATTGGATGGCAAGGATCCTATGTCATACTGGAAAACCTTTCCAGGACCAATTACAAGATTGACAAGAAGGGAAAAGAGAAGGTATATCATGGCAATCTACTTAAAAAGTATTATGACAAGGAAGTTGCAGAGGTTGCACATATCATGACCTTAGCCATTGCAACAGAAATGAAAGATGAACCATTATCCTCTATGGAATATTCATTAACAGCTACAGAGAGTTATGCTCAAGTAAATATTAGTGATCATTTAACTCTTGAGCAGAGGAAGCAAGTTCAGGAAATGTTAGAAACTCATGCTGATGTGCTCACTGATAAGCCTGGATGCACACATTTGCTGGAGTATGATATGACTGTTTCTGACCCCACTCCGGTATGTATGAGAACCTACCCCATTCCTTATGCAAAAGCACAGGCACTCAGGGAAGAGATTGATCACTTATTAAAGGAGAAAATTATGTCAAAGTCAGAATCTCCCTATAGTTCAAGTGTGGTGCTATTAAGCAAACTTAGTGGTGAACATAGGTTGTGTATAGATTACAGGAAACTGAATGCTATCACAGAATCTCAGGTGGACCCATTACCCGATACCAGCCAGCTGTTCTCTACACTCAGTAAAGCTAGGTATTTTTCGAAAGTAGATCTAAGCAAGGGATACTACCAATTACCAGTAAAACCAGAAGTTAGGAAAATGCTGGCATTTAGCACATCAGAGGGACACTATGAATTTAATGTACTATCATTTGGGATGAAAAATGCTCCAAGTATTTTTTCAAGAATGATGAGGAAATTATTGGAACCTCTAAAAAATTCCCATATCACTAACTTTATGGATGACATTCTTGTTGCTACCAACACATTTGAGGAGCATATAAAAGCACTATCTATGTTGTTTGACCGTTTAAGAGAAACAGGATTGACTGCACGACCCACCAAGTGCTATATTGGGTGTAAGGAATTGGAATTCCTCGGTCACACGATTTCTACGGGTCACATGTCTCCTGACCCCAAGAATGTAAAAAAGTTGAGAAAGGCGCCAAGACTTCAAACGAAGAAAGATGTAAGGTCGTTTGTGTCCTTATGTGGATTCTACCAGAAATATATACCCCATTTCAATTCATTGTGTGCACCGTTGACTAATTTGACTAAGAAAGGACAGCCGGATAGGATCCAATGGAATGCTGAGTGTGAGCAAGCTTATACCGAGCTAAAAGAAAAACTCACCCGCAAACCCATCCTTACCCTACCCGATATCACACAAGAATTTTTGTTAAGAACGGGCGCAAGCAATGTGGGAATAGGTGCGACCCTATTACAAAAGTCAAAAATTCAGCCAGAAGAATTACTACCAGTGGCCTATGCTAGTCGAAAGCTAAATTCAGCAGAATTGAATTATTCAACGATAGAGCGAGAATGTCTTTCTTTAGTCTTGGGCCATCGACAAATTTTCCCCTTATCTTTACGGGACACATTTCATGGTGGAAAGTGATCACCAGCCTTTAAAGTTTCTGGCAGTGTCCAAAAAGTTAAACTCCAGATTGTTAAGGTGGAGTCTTCTTCTAGCTCCGTACTCGTTTACGGTAAAGTACATTCCTGGAAAAGAGCAGACTTTTTAAGTCGACACCCAATTGCTGTGGAAGAAAAGAAAGGAGAGGTATAACTTCAGCGTGTGTTTACAATAATAAATTGTACACAGCACCATTTAAAAAAAGATGGGGCCTATGTAGCAAAGTGTGCAAAAAGACGCTTAGTTAATGGACTGAGAAAACAGACAACGGAAGAATAAAATTGTGAGGACTTCGACAAGCCTTGACCGGAATGAAAACAAAGAAAACGAACTGCCTGTAACTAAGCATTCTAAAAAATAGTAGCTGTCGCGCATGCGCAGTCGGCTATGTTATCAGAGCGAAGCCGGTTCACAATGGCGAAGGAAAGTGTCGAATGTTAGAAACATAATTTCGTTTGTACAGGGACAATGTATAAGTGAAATGTGATAAATATTAAAGATTTTCACAGAAGGGATATGCAGGAATTGAAATCCAAAAGGAAAGTTGGAAGAAGTATGTATATAATTAGATATTTGAAGTTTTATTGGATTTTCACATCACAGGCCTAACCTAGGGATAATCATTATAAATTTATGGTAAATACATGCATTACGCGATTGTAGGTTTAAGCATATGAAAAGGAAGCTTCCAGTAGGGGAAGATAAAGGAAAGATAAGACAACGTGCTGGATAAACTTGGGTGAGTGTGTATTGGAGCGATAGATGGGACAGAAGCACATAATACCCAAAAGAAGAGAAATTTTCAGTGCTTGAAAGGGACCCAACACTGTTGGCCTCCGAGACGCCCGCGCCTAAGGCGAGAACGCTCAGTTCAAAATCACACACAACTAAAACCCAGCCAGAAGACAAGTAGAGTTCTGTCTAGACTACGTCAGTTGCCACTGCATGAAGGGCAGATCTTCTTCACAGATTACAGTCTTCATAAGAGCTTGGAATCGATCTTAGAGGGTGTGTAGGTTTACTATATATATATTTATGTGAATAATATCAATTTTATTTCAGATTTTGGTGTGTTGTGAATGTATCGGACATATTGTTTGTGTGGATATGATGCTGAAGATTGGAAAACCTGAAATATAACCACCACAGTCCTTGTCAGGGCTAAATATATCTATTCTGGTTTTGTCTGGGTCTATAACCCACCAGCAAGACCAGTACTGACTTGGCATGTAGGTGAGGACAGAAAAGGTTGCATCCTGTCCATATATTCATATTGTTTTAATTATTCAAGTATTATTATATTTGATACAATGTTTTGCAGTAGACACCAGTCTTTCTCTCTATATCTAAATCATACACAGCCATGTATCATTTATCATACATGCAGACATCTGATGACACCCTCATCTCATCACACCTTAAGATGTAATAGGTCTCCATGACATTGCCTAGCCACTCGATCCTCCTCGTTCCAGGTTCTATAGTCAAATCTCAAAAACCCTGAAGTCAAGTGGACCTTCGATCCTGCTACCTAACCATATCAGGAGCCCAGAGGTTGAAGTGTTCCAGAGCTTTTTCCCCCCTGATTGCTGGGATTGGATTGAAGTGTGACTTATAGACAAACAGTGTGATGTGTCAAGCCATATCTGGACAAGTGCTGATTTAAAAGTTGGGTAAATAGAGAATATTCCGGTGGCCAATGTGAGACTTCAAACAGTCAGATGATGAGAAACTTAGGGAATAGATTAAAAGAGACAGACTAATCATATATTAAACTTTAATAACAGTGAGAGGAACATTTTGTGGTGCAAAATAATTTAAAGATCCCATGGGGACTTTTTGGTTAAGGTTAAACTTATAAATATATTATCAATTTGATGTAATACATAACCATAATCACCATCGTTCAACACTCAACATTCATTTCAGAATTAGATAGATGTACATAATAAATTGTAAAAATTGTACTCAAGAGACTTGTTAAATTTTTAACTGTTTAAGTTGGGTTGCTTTTTTTTTCTAATTTTATTATAATATCACATGAGTTACTTTAGCTAAGGTGGCAAAGTATATTTCTGAAGCCTTAAACTATTGTCTCGCTCAGAGTATTCACAGCCGTAGCTCACTTGTGATACCAGTGCTCTTCTCTGACACTGGGACTTCATACATTTTTGGAGAGAATTCTATTTCTTCTCTAAACACTATCATCATACAAGAAAAACCTTACGTTACACTTGGTAAGACTAAAGAACATTATACAACCCTTGGTACGACTAAAGAGCATTATTCAACCCTTGGTACGACTAAAGAGCATTATTCAAATCTGGGTAAGACTAAAGAACATTACACAACCCTTGACAAGGCTAAAGAACATTATGCAACTTTTGATAAGACTAAAGAACGTTATATAACCCTTTATAAGACTAAAGGACATTATACAACTCTTGGTAAGACTAAAGAACATTATACAATACTTGGTAAAACTAAAGAAAATTTTACAACCATTGGTAAGAATAAAGAACATTATACAATCCTTGATAAGACTAGAACATTATTCAATCCTCGATAAAACTAAAAAAAACATTATACAACCCTTGATAAGACTAAATAACAATATACAACCCTTGGTAAGATTAAAGAACATTATGCAACCATTGGTAAGACTAAAGGACATTGTACAACTCTTGGTAAGACTAAAGAACAGTATACAACTTTTGGTAAGACTAAAGAATATTATACAACCCTTGATAAGACTAAAGAACAATATACAACCCTTGGTAAGACTAAAGAACATTATACAACCCTTGGTACGACTAAAGAACATACAACTCTTGGTATGACTAAAGAACATTATACAACCCTTAGTAAGACTAAAGAACATTTTACAACCCTTGATACGACTAAAGACCATTATAAAACCCTTGATAAGACTAAAGAACATTATACTACCAGTGATAAGACTGAAGAACATTATATAACCCTTGATACGACTAAAGAACAATATACAACCCTTAGTAAGACTTAAGAACATTATACTACCCTTGATACGACTAAAGAGCATTATACAGCTCTTGCTGATACTGAAGAACATCCCGAAAAATGTTGCTCAGATTAAAAGATTATTATACAGCTCTCTCTTCAACTAATAAACATTATATACGATTGTCTAGACCAGTGGTTTTTAACCATTTAGAAGTCCTGCACCCCTTTATAGCATCTTATCAAGCCTCGCACCCCTTTAGAGCATCTTAAGAAGCCTTGCACCCCATTATCTTCTAGCTCGCGAAATAAGCCGGAAAGGAGAAAAAAAAGCGATAAAAGTATATTTTGAGAAAATATTTGTTTACAACACGTCACTAAGGTTCAGTATCTAATTCACGTTGTCAATGTTCTATTTTATGCACCATACTTTTGAGTTATGTACATTATATAGTGTTTATGATGATTCGCTTTCTACAATATCTGCATGTCTCGCACCCCTAGAGGGTGGGTCTCGCACTCCTGGTTAAGAATCACTGGTCTAGACTAAAGAACACCATAAACTCTTACTTAGAAAGTAAAAATGTTGCTGACACAGCACTTAACTTTTATTATGTATACGTATAGGTGAAAACAAGCCAATTGTAGCCTTTCTTATGTTTGTGAAAACTGTATTTTTTCCTTCAGATAAAACTATAGTAAGTAAATATTTAATCCAATTTGTGTAGGTCACAGGGACAAGAATTTAAAAAAATATATATAATTTTAAAACTTTAAAAAGTAGTGTAAATTATTATAGACAAAAAGAATAGAAACCCACGCATGTTGTAAGAGACAAATAAAACGAGGCGTATGCATACAGGGCTAGCAACATCTTCGTGTAAAACCTTGTATTTATATCAAACTTTAATGTTTCCATTTCTTTTTTTATTCCCGTGACAATTATAACAGTGACCTACCAGTCTCCAGGATTTCTGTATGTGACCTAATTTATTTGCGAGAACTGCATGAAAGTGAAGCCTTTTTTTTTTCCTCTCCATATTCTTAATGTTAACTCTTTCTCTCCCAGACGGTTTTTAGGTTTTAACCCGCACTCGTATTTCCACAGGTGAAGTTTTTAAAACTAGCAGTAAAAATGTACGTTTGTATTTTTTAATACAAAATTTAACAGTACATATAAAAATCGCTGTGAATTGCCTCAAGAATAGTTTGAAATGTATATCTCTATTCGACATGGCGAACACATTGAGGGAACCTGTTGATAGCGTTACAAGGCAATGCTTGTTCTGGAATCCACTGGAAAAGAGAGGCAGAGGTAGACCATAAAACTCGTGAAGATGAGAACTGGAGACAGACATGAAAATGATCAGGAAAATGTGGAAAGATGGCACTCTGCTAATCGGACGCTCTTTCGCCCTCAAGCATGTCGTAAAAGCGGCTAACATAAAGCTGTCCACGGGGACTGTCAATCTGATCATGTTGTTGTTGTTAATCCCTGGGAGCGAGTTATGTACTCTTATGCCATCTAGGGTGCGATTTATTTACTCACACCCTTGAGCCATTTATGGGAGGTGATTTGTGGGCTTTATTTTAACCCCAAGGGAGCATCCTAGACTCAGCGGCATGTTGCACCAGGCCCACTTTGGCGTGTGTGCGATGCCAAGAGGTTTGATAGCTCTCTACCCGGTGCAGGGGGTTATATCTCCGAGACAAGACTGACACGAGTAGCCAGTCACCGGATATGGCACGAGCAGCCAGAGCAGCCAGTAACTAGCGGACATAGCAAGGCGGTGCATATTGAAGTCTTTAACACTTCACTCACCCACGGCAGTATCTTCTATGGGACTATCTTTATTTTACCACATACAGGCGAGCCCTCCAGGTCATGGGGTAAAAAGAGTTAACTGTGACGAAAAGATAGAACCTTGATGCTCTAAACTCTAAGAAACACACCCAATCTGTTACCAATGGTGGACGTGACTAGTCTGGGTCGACAAATCTAAAAATATTCATGACTACATTACGCAGCTTCGGAGGGATGCGAACTAAAGCTCCTTATCGGAAGGGTAAATCCGGTGAAAACTAGGATTGGCCAGACGCTCAAGATAACATCTGGCTACATAATTACTGGGGAATATAATAACAGTAGTGTAAACATTCGGCAAAGAATGTAGCTTTTTGACCTGATTGGCTGACTAGAAATATCCCTTGAAAAAAAATTTATGAGAGAGTACGAAATGTGGGTAATCCCGCCTACATTAACTACTGAGAGAAGAAGTACATAAGGGGTTAACAGACGACAGGATTAAAAGAAAAAAAAACTCGTCAAGTAAACTCCTAGTTGTCATTCTGCTAAACTTAACAATAGTAAAAAAGACCCATCATTAAGAATGAATACAGAACAGTACAAAAGTCCGAATACCATCATAGCTGGCAGACGCTGGAATTGGGTTGGCTACATCCTCAGAAGAGACCCCGATGCCATCACAAGAGCAGCGAAAGAGAGGCCGACCAAAAACAACTTGGTGGAGGCCGAGATGCAAAGAATGAACCAGAGCTGGGATACTGTACGAAAGATGGCCGCCGACCGAACAGAGTGGCAGCAGTTTGTTGCTACCCTAAAAGACGCCACCAGGCGTGATGGCCACTGACTGCTTTGACAGTCGACGGCTAAGGATCAAAGAAGAAGAAGAAGTACAAAAGTGCGCATAATCAGGAATTAAATACCACTAACTGAAGGTGCCCCGTTTAATTCACGGAAGTCTCAGAAGAGACCAGGGTTGTGGAGTCGGTCAGGGTTGTGGAGTCGGTCAGGGTTGTGGAGTCGGTCAGGGCTGTGGAGTCGGCCAAAACATTTTCTGACTCCTGAAATTGTAGAAGTCCGACTCTGACTCCGAGTATAGTTTTTTTTTTTTTTTTAACTAGTCATGTGGTTTAACTAGTCATATGATTCTTCTTCTTCCTCGTTCGTCCTGAAAACTACGTTGGTTGCGTTGTGTCCGTTTACAGCGAAGCGGCGATATTTGCGCCTTTCGAAAGACACATCCGACTTCAGCACGGCATTTTTGGGACCGGGTTAGCCTTCCCTCTTCGATCCCTACTCACTCAGCCAGACTGCAGTGATGCAGCCTGTTTCCAGGACCACCACTTGGAGGTGGAGTAGGGTCTTAGGTCCCGCATAACATTCGAAGTCGGAGCCCGAACATTTTTTTCCGACTCCCAACAACTTCTCTAAACAAACGACCGACTCCACGACTTCGACTCCACTGCTCTGGAAGAGACAAAGAAAGAATATGACCACTACACCCCGAAGCATCTCAACCAAGGTGACTAACATGATGAGGTTGTGTATGGGGCTGGCAAACTCATCATGTTTTTTTTGTTTTATCTTACGCCCGCTAACACTCGAGGCGAAATCTCAAGTTAATATATCTAACATGAGACTGATTTTTACGTGAGTATCCCTTTTTCCATGTACACTGACAGGTGTCCTCTCGCCATTCAGGCAGATACTCGCCGATTTCGGAGGTACCCATTAAAGCTGGGTCGGCTCAGGAGCCGTGCAGGTTATTCTAGTCCCTGGTCGAAGGAACCTCTTCAAATGTCTTCGCCATGGCTCGAATTATTCCAGTCCCAAGTCCCGGTCGACGACATTCCTTCAAATGGACTCGCCAGGGCTCGAACGTGGATCCCCCGATCGCCAGCGCAGTGTGGTAACCATTACACCAGCGCGGCTCCCGACTCATCATGTACAACAAATAGCTACATAAATCATCACTACAAAATCATGTGAATGTTTGGTGCAGGATTCCTGTAAAGGGACCCACTGAAACAGTGACCCAATGCTCAGAAAGGGGCGGAAAGAAAAAATGATGAAATGTAGGCATCCAAATATAACTGTTGGTTAACACCATATTCCCAATATGCCTCAATGGGCGTGTAACGGGATCCTTTACCTAATATCTTCTTCTTCTTCGATCCTTAACCACCGACCGTCAAAGCAGTCAGTGGCCATCGCGCCTAGTGGCGTCTTGTAGGGCAACAACAAATTGATTCCACTTTGCACGGTCGGTGGCCATCCTTCGTACAGTGCCCCAACTCTGGTTCATTCTTTGCATCTCAGCCTCCACAGTCCTCCGCCAAGTTGTTTTTGGTCGGCCTCTCTTTCGCTTTCCTTCAGGGGTCCAAAGCATAGCTGTTCTTGTGATGGCATCGGGGTCTCTTCTGAGGACATGACCAACCCAGCTCCAGCGTCTGCCAGCTTTACCTAATATAACTGTTATTAATTTATTTGTTATCAGAGCTAAAGGTCTGTTATATTTGGACATTAACCCTAATATAACTGACTAGGTTGAACGGGACGCGCCTCGCCAAATCGAGGCAAATTTTTTTTTTAAAGGTACTCGCAAATAAATAATGGTTGAAAGTGGCGCGCTACTTGGAAACGTAGCAAAACAATAAATAAATAAATAATGCGGTTGTTAGGGAACAATAAGAGGTGTGGCGCCCGCCTCGAATTCTAGAGGTACCGGGTTCGATTCCCAGTAGAGGGAATATAGTTTATTGAAATATTTTTTTTTAGAACCAGTGGTCCTAATGATGTCATACTAAACCTGGTCCCCTGGGTAATGAGATTGGATGCCTAGACATTTCGGATCAGGGCGAAAAAATAGGAGGTCCCGTGTGCACGTTGCGCACGTTAAAAATCCCAAGGCAGTTGGAAATCGTAAAGAGTAGGGCATAAGGCCGTTGTCCTGGCAAAATTTAAAAATTTGAAACCTACCCACCAAACATGTTTATAGAATGTGTGATTCCTATATACACACATTGAGATTATCGCCGGTGCTATGGAGTTCGTGCACTGTGCTGAGATCCTCCTTGTGTGATTTAAGGGAGGAGATCGGAGCACTAATGGAGTTGTCCATGTGCAATGAAGATAGTCCTTAAAACCAAACCAAACCAGCAGTTACAGCATTTTAATCTTTCAGCTCCACAAGGAGCATAGGCGGCCTTCAACAAACTTATACCGTGTCTTCCTGTCACGTGCCATCAGGTCAAGATCTTTCCATGTCTTCTTCACTACCTTCATGTCTGTTTCCATTTCTCTTGTCCATGTGTTCTTTGTTCTTCCTCTACCCCTCTTACCCTGGGGATTCCAGAAACAAGGATTGCCCAGTAAATCTACCAACAGGTGTTTTCAATGTGTGGCCTATCAATCTCCAGCTTCTTCATCTATCTCTTGTTCCACTGACACTTTATCATTTTAGTGTGATACTATAATTGTTTTATTATTTATTATTATTAGTGCTACAATAAACTTTCATTATAATTTTTGTTTTAACCGCCGCTACAATTTTTTTGTTTTCAAAACGTAGGCATAAATTTAAAAAAAAACAAACAGGTAAAGGTCGTTGTAAAGTTTGTTTTCTTCTTTCCACTCTGTAAAGTGTCAGTCTGTGTGCTCTGTAAGGAAGAGTGGTGTGTTGTTGAGATCAGGCATGCTCCAGTCTACCCAGCTGTAAATGGGTAACTCACCCTAGTCCTGAGTTAGGGAAGGCAAAGGCTCCAGGGGAAGCAGGCCCTAAACTTGGTCACTCCAACCGACGCAGGATGGTGTATGTATGAAGTAGAAGTGTAGAGTGTGATTACCGCGAATGGTGTACTGTTCGTGTGCTGACCAATATAACCACTCATACACTTGTGTCTACAAGGCACCAATGCAGACTGCTGGAATCTTTGTTTACTCAATTTATTCAGACGTACACACTGGGACATACGAGTACATCATGGTATGTTGACATATCAATTTGTAGGTATACATAGCAGATCTGAAGTCATGACACATTCAGAAATAATGGGCAGTACATCAAAAGTTCAATGTCATGATACATTATGGCCGCATTCCCCTATCTGACTAAACGCGTCAGTGAAGGCAGACTGGTAAATAACTAAGGTTACTTGACGTCCATAGTTTGTAGTATATATTATGAAACCACGAAAGAGGGGGTTTCTAGCAAGATTGAGATCTCCCTGTCACTGTCCGATAATAGGATAAATAATCTGTTCTCTTGGCAGTGATCAAAACATATGATGACCGAAATCTAACATGGCCGCCTCCCTGAGTTGTCGTTCACTCATTCATAGGAAGGAGAATATAAGCCAGAGTTAATTTATAATGGGTATATAAATGATTTCATAAATGTTCCCATACAGCTCTACGATGATCAGGTTAATTCACGTAGCCATAACCGCTGTAGGAAAGTCTGTCATCTTTGTCGATACAAAACACGACCCTAGCGATACGAAGCACAATGTTCCATCTAGGTCGAATCGACATGAGATCATCAAAATAGGGTCTGGCAATACATGGAGTCCGAATTATACATTGTACCGTACCTTAGGAGAGTCTCTAACATAAACTATAGTAGAGATACCATCTCCTTTAGAAGAAAACCACTTCCTGAATTATATTTCCTTAACAATCTACCAGCCCTTTGAAAAGTGCGTACCAGCCATTATCACGGTACATCGGAACTCCTCACGACTTGTCAAGACAACTCATACTTCCGCTAGACCGGAATAATAAGAATCTAGTCCCGCCTACCCATCCAAAATATACAATATAGGACTGATTCTACTTGTACTAATAATATGTAATACATATGAATTCAGGCCATAAACATAATAAGCAAATTAATATATTTTCTGGCCCTAAAAAATAAGTACAAACGTAAGAGCAATCCATGCGGCGGATCAATATCAAGAACGATTACTCCTATAATCAAAAGTGTGAATCAAACATGGATTCTCTCGCTTTTCCCATAGACAGCATTTTCATACACAAATGAATGAATGTCTATATTTTTTCCATATCAAATAGCCATATCGATTTTTGTAATATGTGCGTCAAAATATGCACGCAACAGTCGTCCCATAGCAAATACTGCCGTAGGGGAGTGAAGTGTTATAGACTTGACAATACTAGGTCCAACTTCGAGAGGTGGGGTGACCAGTTTCCTTCCTCGCTGCTTTTACCTTTCCTAACTCAAGAGCACAGTTAGGTACCCATCTACAGATACGCCACCGTGCTTAGAACACGGTACCTTTGGTGCCGCAGGCCACATTCTCTAACCACTTTGCCAATCAGACGACTAATTACGGCAACTGTTCAGCAATGACTGTCCTATTACATCTAAGACACCCTGTATATCAGAGGTAGGCAACCCAGCAGCGGTGGCGATCTACTTTAGAAACACTGAGCATTTTAAAGATCTACTTTGATACAATCATGTCTGCAGACTTAGGCGGAAAAAAATAAATCAGTTTCAGTTGTGCGATTAACAGTTTTAAAATGTCTCGCAGCATTACCTTTCTTGAAAATAAGTGATGACAGCCTTGACCCTTTAATCCTGGGGACACCAGGCTTTGAAATGCTTTCGGGAGAGGGCTAGATAGAAATTTCTTATGGTTGCTTTTTTTTCGCCATACCACCTAAGGATCCCCAAATCATTCCACGTGATCTACCGCTAGACGCGATCGACCTGTTGCCGACCACTGCTGCATATGAACAATAAAAGGATGAGGCGCATATAAGTGAATAGACAGGAGCGCCGTTTGGTTGGTCCAGGGAGCCTATCATTTATGTCAATTTTCTGCTGTCTAATTTTCTTTCCTTCTTTCAGTCTCTATTTCTTTCTTTCTCTATTTCTGTATTTCTTTCTCTACTTTCATTCTCTCTCTCTCTCTCTCTCTCTCTCTCTCTCTCTCTCTCTCTCTCTCTCTCTCTCTCTCTCTCTCTCTCTCTCTCTCTCTCTCTCTCTCTCTCTCTCTCTATTTTCTTTCTTTCTTTTTTCTTTCTTTCTCTATTTCTTTCTTTCTCTCTATTTGTCATTCTTTCTTTGTCTATTTATTTCATTCTTTCTTTATTTATTTCTTTCTCTATTTCTCTCTTTCTTTTCTTTCTTTCTTTCTGCTCTATTTTTTCTGTCTTTCTCTATTTATTTCATTCTTTATTTCTTTCTTTCTCTATTTATCTCTCTCTTTCTTTTTTTTTTCTTTCTTTCTATCTTCTTTCTTTCGCTTGCCTGCCATACACCTATTTATGTTTACTAATCACTATTGACAGCCTTCAGGTTTTCCTAATTGATTGTTTCTTTGTTTACACAAGCGTTACCCTAAACTAAACCAACCAGTGCTATTCTGTGCCATCCTCATTCTTCTACGACTTGCTGCACCCAGTGTGATGGTCTTTGGCTTGTGTTATTTGACCTGAGCTTCTGAAAAAGACATGTTCAGGAGGTGATACCATCTATATTTATAATAATGATAGCCCTTTCACTCATAACTGACTATGGGAATGCGCCCCTGAGGTGACAACCCTCAGCTGCTTATTTTCCTGGTGTTCCTTTCGACGTTTCGCCTCTCTTCTGCTTGTTGTGTGAGCTTCTTTTCGCCCTATCTGAGGTGGCGCCGTATAGAGCATCGCCACTTGGTGCGATCCTACCAGGTTGCTGGATTTATGCCCAGTGCCCTCATGTCTCTCTTGCACACATCTTCGAATCTCAGTTGCGGTCGCCCAACTGTTCTTTTGCCATCTGCCAGTTGTCCGTAGAAGATATCTTTCGGGATGCGACCATCTTCCATGCGGCGGACATGGCCAAGCCAGCGTAGTCTGCGCTGTCTAATCACATCTATAATTAGTCTGGGTCTTTTTCGGGTCCTATATTCCATAGTTGCTAGAATTTTAGTCTTGAGAATGACCAACGTCTACGAGGCACATTTTTGTTGGGGGGAGGAGATGCTGAATTCGTTGTGTCCAGTTACGGTTCACTCTCGCAGCGAGGCGACGGATCCGTTCGTATCGTCATTTCTACTACTTTTCTGTTGTCTTGTGTTCCATTTTTTGTTCCTGCTTACAAATGCCTGGCATATTCTTATCTGTGTTTATTATTTCTTAAGTTTGTAGACATGTACAAACGCCGAACAAGATTATCAGTAGAGCGGAAATTCTGCAGCATACACCATACTATTCGCATGAACTAAGTAATAAGAAATCTTACCCGATGATGGAAAAAAAGAAGAAAATAGGAAGAAGTAAGGAAAAAACGAAAAGAAAAAGACAAAAGGAAAAAAAAGAGTCCAACGTAAGTCAAACATTTTACCGGGCCCCGAAAGAGCAGCAAAGAATGGTAACACTGTGACTAACCAACAAGTCGTATAAAGCGACTAAGAAGAACTGGGGATGGAACCGACTATCTCACCCTGTAGAACACTTTAATCCATTGAACCTTCTACAACAATATGCATAAATTAAGAACACGTTTGCAAATAATAGGACAAGCATTGAGCAAACTTGTTGATAGCATTACTAGGCAGTCCTTGTTCTGGAATCACCATGGTAACCGAAACAAAGGCAGCACGAACAAACACACGGAGAAGAAAACTGGAGACCGAAGTGAAAATGACTAGGAAGATATGGAAAGACCTTGACCTGATGGCACGTGACAGGAGGACTTGGGATATGTTTGTAGAAGCCCTATGTTCCTTACGGAGCCAAACGGTACTGAAGGAGTATATGTATGTCACAGTTTGCATCCCCTTAGCTCTGCAGTAGTGGTCCAACAGTGGCCAAAACTCAAGAGTAACTACTGTGGGTCTTCAAAGATGTCTACCTTCGCACAAGATTACTATTGGCAGAGTTGTAGATAGAAGGATAATGAAGTTTCTACCTCAAGGGAGTATTCACAAGATATACAGAAAGCGAGAACAATGCTGCATTGGCTGAGCACGTTAACTCCAGTATCTGCCGTCAACCTTTGTGAAGGATTATGTAATCGTATAATTTGTTAGCTCGTTCAAGCCCCCAGCTGAGTTATTTCAGCAAATGTTCTCTTATTATTATTTATAGCTCTGTTTGAGTGTACTTAAGAAATTGTCTGAGACATACGGATGTAGTACATTCTTCTTTTTTTCTTCTTCGTTCGTCCTGAAAAGGACGTTGGTTGCGTTGTGTCCGTTTACAGCGAAGCTGCGGTATTTGCGCCTTTCGGCCGACACATCCGACTTCCGCACAGCATTTTTTGGGACCGGGTTTGCCTTTCCTCTTCGATCCCTACTCCTCAGCCAGACTGCAGTAATACAGCCTGTTTCCAGGACCACCACGTGGAGGTGGAGTAGGGTCTTGGTCAGCTCTGGTTCGCTGACCCTGACGCAGGCAGTCAAGCTATGGGATCGCTTACTGCATTCCTCACTTTTGATGCATCTTGGGTCCCGTAGTACATTCAAAATGATTAAATCAACTTTAAATCTGGATATACATAAGTAACAAATTTAATAATCGCTTAGGTGTTAACAGTTATTAAAAATGAATATTCTTTAATAAAAACTGGTCATCATCATTTGATGATAATGGGGAATTATATAAGGGGAAGTTTCACTTGGCAGCTTTTATGTGTACACTTAGCTGCTGGGGTTTCTGCTCCCGCTGGTGTTTTGGTTCTTCGCAGAAGGGTGACTGGAATGCTCACGTTCCTGATCAAGATTAAGAGTTACATCACGTTCCAAGTAGAATCAGGGAGTAACTGCAAAGCTAGTCCCGCGTCTCTAAGACTCGTCTGATGATGGTGTCTAGCGTCGACTTCAGGCCACTTATACCCTCACTTGTTCCAGAAATAGTACCCTCAACTGGTACCACCAACCAGTATGGCAAAAAAAAAGAGAAACAAATACCCTCTGAGTATTGAGTTTCCCGACACATACTTATGTGTCCCCATCTTCCTATTCCACCATCCCAACTATCTCAGAACTTTTACCCTCTCCGAGAATTAATCTTAATCCCTGTGTGCGAAAACTATCTTTACATTTTAAAATGAATAGTTTTATATTTAATTTTTGTTGAAAATGTTAACAATATAGTTTGAATATATTTACATTTACAGCGGTTGAAAAAGTTGTAAACTTTCATTACATTTAGAGTGAATATGTTTTACATTTACACAGCTTGAAATGGTTAATAATATAACAAGTATGTGCATCATTTCTTTCATATTCCCTCCCTGCTGCATTTGAAACTTGAGAATACTTCTGCCTTTGGTTCTTTATAAGAAACTCGCTGTAAAGCAGTCACCAGCCCTGACAGTGGTGGTTCATGAAATCATCTTTCTATATGCTGAGGTTGCCAGCCTCAAATTACTTGGACATCCACTTGCAATTTTCACATATTAATATTCACATGTCAATATATACATATTAGTTCACATGTTAATGGTGCAAAATATAGAATTTAAAATGTACAACTTACGCCAATCTTTAGGCTCACACACCGCTGGCTCAAAGAAATAGTTTAAGGCAGCTTGACGATGCCTTTTACACGTGGTCTGGGGTGTTGTTATTTTAGCAATACGTTCCCACTTTTGACTTTGTGTTACAGTTTCCTCAGATTCCGGTTTTCCTCGTAAATAATGGTAGTGTTTTCCTGGGCTCTTAAGTCCTGAAGAATTTTAAACAAGTCCTGTCCCATAAATGAAATCTGCTGTTATTCTTAACTCTGGCAAGGTCTGGTTGTCTTCTTGGCGCGATGTGAATTTTCACAGTGTTCTAACCTGTGTGTCAGGTTATATTGCCTGTCTTCCCCTGCATTTGTTTGTTACGACGTTAAGCAGGGCTCCAATCAGAAGGAATGTTGTGTCTTCATTCCGAATGTCTGCCAATCGTTTCAAACGTGTGTGATTTGTGGGGTAATTCAAATTATTTCCATATGGAAATTTCTGCGCGTTACTGCAAAGGGCATGTCTCCCAAATATGGAATGAAAACATCTGATCCTCTCTCGGCAATGTTTTCTCAAATACAACATCTTACTTTCATTAAAAGTAGTGTCTTTCTAACAAGGTGTACCGGAAACGATTATGTCATTCTTGTCTGTCCAGCAATATGTCGCGCAGGCGAGTAATCTAACTACCGGTCGCTTGGGCAAACAAAATTCTTCGTTTACCCATCTGGTCGAGGAAGACTGTTGCGTAAGTTGTAACACATGCTTAGTAAATGTATGATAACAGGAAAAGTATGGCATGTGTGTAGGCCCGATGTTTAGTTATATTCTTGGATGGCGAATCTATGGCATCCAATCAAAACGCAGGAGACCGCAAAAGCCGTTGGATAAATGTATGGCATTTTAAGATGGCGACAGCAGTGTATTTTTTTTTCGAACTTCTGGACGGATTTATTTTAGTATAAGTACATGCTTAATCGAAACGTGATAGAAGTTAGTTTGTTGTTCGAAGGAAAAAGCCAGGAATATGCATTTCAAAGGAATATTGGAGGGAAGAAGTATTTGTGGAGAAAATTGAGTTTGACTGAACCAGCACATCGTAAACTACCAAGCCGATAAACTTTAAAATTCTGTAAATATTATATATCATAACCAAATTCAACCAAATATATATGGAAAGGAAGCTCCCCGTCTGGGAATTGAAAGACGGTATATCAGAAGGTTATGGATAGAAGTGTGTAATTATACGGAGTATAGGTTTGGATGGTAACCTACACAGTTTCACTCAGAACTACGGAAACCAAGGAAGTTGAAACGAACCAATAGACCCTGTTCTCATATACGTCCGCGGCTAACCTATAAAAAGAGGCAGCGCTGTATTCAAACCTCGCACTAACACAAAACAGGCCAGAGAGATAGACAGAAGAAGAGAGCTGCCAAGGCTAATACTTTGCTGTATGCTTGCCGTGCAGATTTACTTCACCAATTCAAGTCCAATCTGTGCTTAACATCTATCATAGAGGGTATGTAAAATTACAGTATATATTTGTGAACTTAATATCTCTGTTTATTTCAGGATTTTAGTTAGTCGATCTACATCGTTAGGATATGAATGTACAAGGCATAATATTTGTATTAACTAGTGTAGCCGCGCCATCTTGTCATCGCCATTGTCTCCGTGGTTCACTGCCTTTTTACCACAACATCTTCAAGAGGAAGATATATTACTGGGCCACAATAAAGCCTAGAAATAGTTGTGTTTTATATTTGTGTTTTCGCTTCTTCTAGAGCATCCATCGCGTGTGTTATTTGCGCGGCCCAATTTCTACGCGCGCGCACTATGTTGAGCGATTAGGCCTAGCGGCTTATATAAAGAAGTGCGTGGCCAGCAGAGGCCTTTTTCTTCGTCAGTCGCCCCAAAGAAACCAGAGTAAGAAACCAGAGTCGATCTGTAGATGCCTTGAACACGTTAGCAATTGGGCACTGGCTGGGTGTTTTGTTTCGTTTGGTTTACTTTATAACGTTTGCTTTATGTGCTTGTTGTCGCTGATAGGGTTGTGTGAATAAACACATCCCCTGCCTTAGAATCAAGAGTTTTATTGTTGTTCGGGTCGGTGCGAGTGTGCAAGAAAGTGATCACATATCACAACAGCATCATCATCTCTCAGTATGATTACTGAAGATGGAAACTCAACAGTCCTTGTCATGATTAATATAAACTAAACAGTCCTTGTCTGGATTAATATAACCTCAACAGTCCTTGTCAGGATTAATATAACCTGCTAGCAAGTACAGCCCTTTTTAGAGCTGACTTGACATTCCATATGTGAAAGACAACAGTAGGATCATACCTATGTATACAATGTAATTTGCTTTTATTCATGTATTTTATTATTTGAGAAAATATTCTGCAGTTAGACACCTGTCTTGTCTCGCTATTGCTAAATCATACTGAGCCATGTATCATTCATATACATGCAAACATCTGAGACACACTCATGTCATACACAATAGGACGTGTGGGTTCCATAAACACGGACTAGCCACATGTCTATCATTTATCACAGGTTCATATGAGTCATCATAAACCTGAGATCTAGAGTTCAGTTCAATCCAAGCTGCCTGTAACCTCACAGGAGCCTATCGATTGTTATCTGTACTTCAGCCTTAGTCCCCCTCAGTGTTGGGTCGGCCATTGCACAGATCTTCATAATACAGTGTTGTGTGTCATTCATACAAGAACTGATCTTACTCTGAAGATGAGTATGCAATATGACCAATTCCTGCATCAGTTGTGAGCCGTCAGAGTCTATTATGAAATTTATTGACATTTAGCATAGCCAGAGACTAGAGATAACAGCACAGCTGATAAACTTTTATTTCTATACAAGGAAGATCCAAGAAGGACTTTTTATTTCAGTTAATTACCTAGAGGTAAATTCCCCATCATCCAAATGTTGTAAAATATTTATCAATTGATTTCATTTTCCAAAAACTCACAATTCAGCACAAAAGTAGATAGTTGCACATAATACATTCAGAAATTGTACTCAGCTGACTTATTAATTTTATAATTGTTGAAGTTGAGTTGTTCTGATTTATTTAAATATCACAGATAGTTACATAGCAAGGTGGCAAGTTATGATCTGTCTTTACTCCAAATACTTTCTGAAGCAGATACCTTCACAGCCGTGACTATCTTGTGAGACCAGTGTTTCTCTCCAACACTGGGACTTCACTATTTTCATACAGAATTCTATTTCTGTTTTCTTCAGGACTACTGACTCTATTCACATAAAAACATTTCGCTACAAAGGCACATCAGCCTTATCAGCGATTAAACAAATTTGCTGGGCGATTTTAGTGCTAATCCGTAGCCTGATGACGGGCACACCCGATATTTTTGAACATGACTGTTGAACATTAAAATAAATATATAAAATATTATCTCATCCTTTTCCGACAGGGATGAACGGGTAAACAAACAGACATGACGACTTATCACTGAGAGGAGTGTAAGATGATTTGAAAGTACTAAATATCTGCTTGATAGCAGGGAAAGAAAATGTGCCGACGACAGAAAAGCACGTAATTTAGTCCACTCAAAAAATGTAACTAAATACTGCAGGAGAGGAACAGAGATCGACCCAATGTTTCTGTGACATTGTAATATACACATAAGAAGAGCAAAACAAGAAATAGACAGGCACTTCTGTAGCATGCAAATATCCAGCAACGTAAACTAAGTGATAAGACAGGTTACCTCAGGACTAGTGCTTCCTTTCAAGAGGTGCACGCACCCCCTGCGTGTGCGAAACCCATCCTCTAGGGGTGCGAGACATGCAGGCATTGTAAAAAAAAAACACTATATAATGTACATAACTCACAAATATTTGTATAAAATAGAACATTGAGAACGTGAATTAGATACCGAACTTTAGTGACGTTTTGTAAATAACATTTTCTCAAAATACACTTTTATCGCTTTTTTGTTCTATAAATATAAATAATGGGGTGTGAGGTTTCTTAAGATACTCTACTGGGGTGCGAGGCTTTTTAATATGCTGTAAAGGGGTGCTAGGCTTCATAAGGTGCTGTAAAGGGGTGCTAGGCTTCATAAGGTGCTGTAAAGTGGTGCGTGAATTCTAAAAGGTTAAGAAACACTGCTCAAGACAAAGGAAGACGAAAAGGAACAGATTTTCTATTAAAAAAATAGACATTTTGCTTCGCTATGGCGAGGCACGCGCTGTTCAACCTAAACACAGATTACGTTGGTTATATTAATGCGTATGTCCAAATATAAAAGACTGTGATAAGTAATTAAAAAAAAAAGAAAAAAAAGGGAAAAGAGTAAAATGTAAGATAGAGGAAGAAGAGTGGAGACAGCTGGAAATAGGAAGATTTGAACAGGCCGAACGCCTGAGTTCCGCAATTTGTATACGAGGGTAAATGAAGAGTTGGCGGGAAATACGTCTATGAAATTTAGTGAAGGTTGGGAAATCCGGCAAAAACGTTGGTATTTCGTTAGCTCTGTTTTTGTGTTACCCTAGCTAAAATACATGTCTTGTGTTCGAGAAATAGCCCGGTGAAATTCCTAGGGGGTGTTAAAAGCTGCTTGACACGATCACTGAAGTTTTCGGGTTTTCCCGATAGAGTGGTCCTTCAATAATTATCATAGCGCAGGCTTTATAAGGGAAGTAAAATGTGATGTGGAGTATGACGTCAGAGTGAAAGTGTGACGTCAGAGGGAGATTGAACGTTGTTCGGGCCGGTGGAAGGACAAGGTGTCTATGTGATGTGGAGGATGGCGTCAGAGTGAAAGTGTGACGTCAGAGGGAGATTGAACGTTGTTCGGGCCGGTGGAAGGACAAGGTGTCCATGTGATGTGTGCATTATTCATTTCATTCACTTTTTGTGGAATTCCGAAGCAGGTTGGTTTCTCGGTTATCCGTCGGGATAAATAGTTAAATCACGAGCAGGGATACTGTATCCGCAGTTTAAATCAATCTGGGCCCTTGACAGTATAAATATGTGCAGTACAAATGACATGTGTCATGAGAGAAGATACCGGGCGTGTGATGTCAGAAAGTGAAGCCTGAAATGCTCTGTAAATTTTTTTTGTTTTAATGTAAAACTTTCGCCTCGTTTTGGCGAGGCGCGTCCCGTTCAACCTAGTCGGTTATATTAGGGCGCATGTCCAAATATAAAAGACCCGTAGGTCTGGGTTAATTTATATTGTGCTCTGTAAATAGTTTGTCCTGTTGCATTTATTATGTGGATTAAACCTTGGATCGTCCTGGCCTGGTTAATTCTTTTAATCCATGTTGTGTGAATCCGTACGTCAGTCCATCTTGAAATATAGGTCTCGCATGGGATTAAAAACTTCATCATATAAAATGAATTGCTACAGGAGTCATTCCTGCTAGAGCTAAGGATTTCATTCATGCAGACGTCCTTGCAAGGAGACCAGCGGCATTAGTGGCGTCACGCTCCATAGGGTCCATACAAGGAAATGAAAGAATGAATAATTAGAGAAATATTTTCTTGGAAAACATTTTCTTGACACAGCTTTCAATTTGTGAGATATAAAGGTAATAAATTACCGAAACGACTCAAATAAATAAATCAGATTAACAAGAACAATTGTACAAGAGTGACAATATCGATGAAACCTAAGTTTTAAATGTATACCATAGCGATAGACAACGTAGGAGCCGTGGAGATCTACTTTAGAAGTACTGAGCTGTCTAAAGATCTACCGTGATAAAATCATGTATATTTTCAGGTTTCATGACAGATTACATACCTCCAACCAATGGTGGTTAGAAGAGACAGCAGGGCCCAGCAACAAGCTGAGAAATTTAAGAGACTAACAAACCATCCAATGTAACATAGAATAAACGCTCTTCGAAGGGGAAGACTCAAACGAAGCAACTTTGTAGAATGAACTACGACAAAGTTGACAGAAATTCCCACGAATGCTGCATCAACAACCAAACCCATCTACACCGCACACAAGCTAGCAGGTTGGAAACAACATGGCTTCCCTGAAATGATAAAAAACATTCCTGGAATTGAGAAAAAGAACAGCCAAACTGCAACAGAGAGAAAAGCTATAAAAACAAAATTCATAGAGAAACATTACTTAAGCAACACCTGGGCCCATGCATACACAGATCTGAGTTTAAGCACTGGTACACAAAAAAGGGCGTTCAGTGGCAGCAGGAAAATTCTCAAGAATCTTTAGAGCAGAGGCAGACGACTTTAAAACAGCAGCAGAGGTTCTAATGAAAGAGGAAAGCAACGACAGACAAGTTGCTTTCTTTACCGATTCACTGTCAGTAATTGTAACGCTGAACACCAAAATAATGCAGACCTGGATGACCTAAGAGTAGTGCTCCACAGACTATGTCAACGATTCAAAAGAGTTGTGATCCAATGAATCCCATCTCATTGTAACATCCCTGGCAATAAATAGGCTGACAGATTGACAAGGAAGGAGGAAAGCTACCTCCGCCTGATAGAAGTTAACTTTCGAAGAGGCAAAGAGATTTATCAGAATCAGATACAGAAACAAATGGGGTACAGAGCATACAGGCTACACACAAAATGATGCATATTACCAGCTCAGCTGAAGAGAACAAGTGGTAACCTTCTGACTCCGCACGGGCCACAACAGATTGGGATACCATCTTTTCAACAAGCTAAAGATAGGAACTATTGATGAGTGTAACTGGCATATGTAAAATGACTGCTGAACATCTGCTTCAAAGATGTCCACCATATGAGGAACAGAAAAAAAAATCATATATGATCGTCACCAGTACTATTCCTGGAAAAATCCTATGGGAGACACAAATAGCCTCAAGATGACAACTGCTTTCTTTGCAAATATTCAAGTAGACGTCTTAGAGTGTGCGAAGAAGAAGAAGACGAAGAAGCAGAAGAAGACTACATGGAATGTGATTAAGTGTAGCCTGTATGTAAATGTTATCTTTGCCAGACGATCTACTTGCTGGTGTCCCATCGATAGAGCGGTGGAAAATTGAAACTAAATTATATTTTGCCGAATGTTAACTTCTCTTCATAGAGAAGACCGCTCTCTGATCTTATGCAGATTATGAATAAAATGAATTTCGATAAGTAGCTTGTGGGGTTTCCCTGGATACGCAGAAATAGTACCTTCAATTCCGGGGGTAAAGCGCTTCAAACGCAGGCGGGACAGGACTAGTTCGAAATTACGCTAGCTCAAACACCTCCCTCCCTCCACCTCCGTCACATGAGATCTACCAAATCATCCTATGTAATCTACCAGTAAATCGCCATCGACAGGTTACCGACCCACTTGGTCTACGACGTCACACAGTGCCGTGTCTGCATTTTCTTTGTTATTTGTTTCATAGACTTTCTATATCTCACCTTTGTTTCCAGACAGTGGCTGACACATGGTAATCCTGTGTATCTAATTGTATTTGTCATGAGGAATACTGACTCCAGTAACACTCTTCTACTCCATATGATCAATTTTTACCTGTGTGTTACCGGGGTCTGAGAGGGGAGCAGAGAATACTAACATTGTAATGTACCAAGCAATCCGTAAAAAGCGACTCAGGAAGATTGGGCAAGGCGGTCGGCTACTGCGATACTGTAAACATTTTAAACAATAAAAACATCAAAAGATAACATGGGCGCTAATCTGGAACTGATGTCAAGAACCTGACAAGTGTCATTGGAGCAAGAGATGAGAAGCAGACGATGGCAGTGGATACGACAGACAGTGAGGAAATTTGCTGGTAGCATTACACGACAGTGCCTGTTCTGAAATCCCCAAGGTCAGAGAGATGGTGGGAGACCGGACAAGCACGGAGAAGAGAACTGGAGACAGACATGACAATGATGAGGAAGACGTGGCAAAACCTTGACCTGATGGCACGGATCAGGAACACCTGGCATGCGTATCTTTGAAGGCCAATACTCCTTGGGTGGTGAATAACTGAATAAGAAACATTCTTCCACCTCCCCCCTCTCTCTCTCTCTTCCCCCCCCCCCCCCCCCCCCCCCCTCAAAAAAGAAAGAAAGAAAAGTACATTCTTTCATAAATAGTGCTTGCGTAGAATAGAAGGAATGAAATGGTGTGACAAGATCACTAATGTGGAGCTGATCACAGGAACCTGACAAGATCATTAATGAGGAACTAATGACAAGAACCTGGACAAGATCATTAATGAGGAACTGGTGACACGAACCTGACAAGATCACTAATGTAGAATTGATGACAAAAACTGGATAACATCTCTAATGAGGAACTGATGACACGAACCTGACAAGATCACTAATGTAGAACTGATGACAAGAGCTTGAAAAGATCACTAATGTGGACCTGGTGACATGAACTTGACAAGATCACTAATGTGGAACTGATGACAAGAACCTGACAAGATCACTAATGTAGAACTGATGACAAGAACCTGACAAGATCACTAATGTGGAACTGATGACACGAGCCTGACAAGATCACTAATGTGGAACTGATGACACGAGCCTGACAAGATCACTACTAAGGAATTGTAGTTAGGAAAGTCTCTGAGGCAGGGGGGAAGGGTACTGGCCTCCCCACCTCTCGAAGCTGTATCTAACATAGTGAAATCTCTAACACGTCACTATTCAGCAGTTTCTACTATCATAACAATCATCATTATCATCATTACCATCATCGTCAACTTTCACCTCAACAGTCTTCTTGTCCTGTGCCATCAGCTCAAGGTCTTTCCAAGTGTTCTTCGTCCCCTTCATGTCTGTCTCCAGTTGTCTTCTCCGTGTGTTTCTTCTATGCGGACTATATCATATTACTGCACGTGAGGATAACATTACGACACGGACTATGAGAGAGGTACCAAGGCAAGAGATATACCATTTAAAAAGTCTATTACACATTACGACACGGACTATGAGAGAGGTACCAAGGCAAGAGACATACCATTTAAAAAGTCTATTACACATTTGAGACGGACTATGAGAGAGCTATCAAGGCAAGAGACATACCATTTAAAAAGTCTATTAAACATTTGAGACGGACTATGAGAGAGCTACCAAGGCAAGAGACATACCATTTAAAAAGTCTATTACACATCTGAGACGGACTATGAGAGAGGTACCAAGGCAAGAGACATACCATTTAAAAAGTCTATTACACATTACGACACGGACTATGAGAGAGGTACCAAGGCAAGAGACATACCATTTAAAAAGTCTATTACACATTTGAGACGGACTATGAGAGAGCTATCAAGGCAAGAGACATACCATTTAAAAAGTCTATTAAACATTTGAGACGGACTATGAGAGAGCTACCAAGGCAAGAGACATACCATTTAAAAAGTCTATTACACATTTGAGACGGACTATGAGAGAAGTACCAAGGCAAGAGACATACCATTTAAAAAGTATATTACACATCTGAGACGGACTATGAGAGAGGTACCAAGGCAAGCGACATACCATATAAACTATTACACATCTGAGACGCACTATGAGAGAGGTACCAAGGCAAGAGACATACCATTTAAAAAGTCTCTTACACATTTCAGACGGACTATGAGAGAGGTACCAAGGCAAGAGACATACCATTTAAAAAGTCTATTACACATTTCAGACGGACTATGAGAGAGGTACCAAGGCAAGAGACATACCATTTAAAAAGTCTATTACACATTTGAGACGGACTATGAGAAAGGTACCAAGGCAAGAGACATACCATTTAAAAAGTATATTACACATCTGAGACGCACTATGAGAGAGGTACCAAGGCAAGAGATATACCATTTAAAAAGTCTATTACACATTTGAGACGCACTATGAGAGAGGTACCAAGACAAGAGATATACCATTTAAAAAGTATATTACACATTTGAGACGGACTTTGAGAGAGGTACCAAGGCAAGAGACATACCATTTAAAAAGTCTATTACACATTTGAGACGGACTATGAGAGACGTACCAAGGCAAGAGACACACCATTTAAAAAGTCTATTACACATTTGAGGCGGACTATGAGAGAGGTACCAAGGCAAGAGACATACCATTTAAAAAAGTATATTACACATTTGAGACGGACTATGAGAGAGGTACCAAGGCAAGAGACATACCATTTAAAAAGTCTATTACACATTTGAGGCTGACTATGAGAGAGGTACCAAGGCAAGAGACATACCATTTAAAAAGTATATTACACATCTGAGACGGACTATGAGAGAGGTACCAAGGCAAGAGACATACCATTTAAAAAGTCTATTACACATTTCACTATGAGAGAGGTACCAAGGCAAGAGACATACCATTTAAAAAGTCTATTACACATTTGAGACGCACTATGAGAGAGGTACCAAGGCAAGAGACTATGAGAGAGGTACCAAGGCAAGAGACATACCATTTAAAAAGTCTATTACCCATTTGAGACGCACTATGAGAGAGGTACCAAGGCAAGAGACATTCCATTTAAAAAGTCTATTAAACATTTGAGACGGACTATGAGAGAGCTACCAAGGCAAGAGACATACCATTTAAAAAGTCTATTACACATTTCACTATGAGAGAGGTACCAAGGCAAGAGACATACCATTTAAAAAGTCTATTACACATTTGAGACGCACTATGAGAGAGGTACCAAGGCAAGAGACATACCATTTAAAAAGTCTCTTACACATTTCAGACGGACTATGAGAGAGGTACCAAGGCAAGAGACATACCATTTAAAAAGTCTATTACACATTTGAGACGGACTATGAGAGAGGTACCAAGGCAAGAGACATACCATTTAAAAAGTCTATTACACATTTGAGACGGACTATGAGAGAGGTACCAAGGCAAGAGACATACCATTTAAAAAGTATATTACACATCTGAGACGCACTATGAGAGAGGTACCAAGGCAAGAGATATACCATTTAAAAAGTCTATTACACATTTGAGACGCACTATGAGAGAGAGGTCTATTACACATTTGAGACGCACTATGAGAGAGGTACCAAGACAAGAGATATACCATTTAAAAAGTATATTACACATTTGAGACGGACTTTGAGAGAGGTACCAAGGCAAGAGACATACCATTTAAAAAGTCTATTACACATTTGAGACGGACTATGAGAGACGTACCAAGGCAAGAGACACACCATTTAAAAAGTCTATTACACATTTGAGGCGGACTATGAGAGAGGTACCAAGGCAAGAGACATACCATTTAAAAAAGTATATTACACATTTGAGACGGACTATGAGAGAGGTACCAAGGCAAGAGACATACCATTTAAAAAGTCTATTACACATTTGAGACGGACTATGAGAGAGGTACCAAGGCAAGAGACATACCATTTAAAAAGTCTATTACACATTTGAGACGGACTATGAGAGAGGTACCAAGGCAAGAGACATACCATTTAAAAAGTCTATTACACATTTCACTATGAGAGAGGTACCAAGGCAAGAGACATACCATTTAAAAAGTCTATTACACATTTGAGACGCACTATGAGAGAGGTACCAAGGCAAGAGACATACCATTTAAAAAGTCTATTACCCATTTGAGACGCACTATGAGAGAGGTACCAAGGCAAGAGACATTCCATTTAAAAAGTCTATTAAACATTTGAGACGCACTATGAGAGAGGTACCAAGGCAAGAGACATACCATTTAAAAAGTATATTACACATCTGAGACGGACTATGAGAGAGGTACCAAGGCAAGCGACATACCATATAAAAAGTATATTACACATCTGAGACGCACTATGAGAGAGGTACCAAGGCAAGAGACATACCATTTAAAAAGTCTCTTACACATTTCAGACGGACTATGAGAGAGGTACCAAGGCAAGAGACATACCATTTAAAAAGTCTATTACACATTTCAGACGGACTATGAGAGAGCTACCAAGGCAAGAGACATACCATTTAAAAAGTCTATTACACATTTGAGACGGACTATGAGAAAGGTACCAAGGCAAGAGACATACCATTTAAAAAAGTATATTACACATCTGAGACGCACTATGAGAGAGGTACCAAGGCAAGAGATATACCATTTAAAAAGTCTATTACACATTTGAGACGCACTATGAGAGAGGTACCAAGACAAGAGATATACCATTTAAAAAGTATATTACACATTTGAGACGGACTTTGAGAGAGGTACCAAGGCAAGAGACATACCATTTAAAAAGTATATTACACATCTGAGACGGACTATGAGAGAGGTACCAAGGCAAGCGACATACCATATAAAAAGTATATTACACATCTGAGACGCACTATGAGAGAGGTACCAAGGCAAGAGACATACCATTTAAAAAGTCTATTACACATTTGAGACGGACTATGAGAGAGGTACCAAGGCAAGAGACATACCATTTAAAAAGTCTATTACACATTTGAGACGGACTATGAGAGAGGTACCAAGGCAAGAGACATACCATTTAAAAAGTCTATTACACATTTCACTATGAGAGAGGTACCAAGGCAAGAGACATACCATTTAAAAAGTCTATTACACATTTGAGACGCACTATGAGAGAGGTACCAAGGCAAGAGACATACCATTTAAAAAGTCTATTACACATTTGAGACGCACTATGAGAGAGGTACCAAGGCAAGAGACATACCATTTAAAAAGTCTATTACACATTTGAGACGGACTATGAGAGAGGTACCAAGGCAAGAGACATACCATTTAAAAAGTCTATTACACATTACGACACGGACTATGAGAGAGGTACCAAGGCAAGAGACATACCATTTAAAAAGTCTATTACACATTTGAGACGCACTATGAGAGAGGTACCAAGGCAAGAGACATACCATTTAAAAAGTCTATTACACATTTGAGACGGACTATGAGAGAGGTACCAAGGCAAGAGACATACCATTTAAAAAGTCTATTACACATTTGAGACGGACTATGAGAGAGGTACCAAGGCAAGAGACATACCATTTAAAAAGTCTATTACACATTTGAGACGGACTATGAGAGAGGTACCAAGGCAAGAGACATACCATTTAAAAAGTATATTACACATTTGAGACGGACTATGAGAGAGGTACCAAGGCAAGAGACATACCATTTAAAAAGTCTATTACACATTTGAGACGCACTATGAGAGAGGTACCAAGGCAAGAGACATACCATTTAAAAAGTATATTACACATTTGAGACGGACTATGAGAGAGGTACCAAGGCAAGAGACATACCATTTAAAAAGTCTATTACACATTTGAGACGGACTATGAGAGAGGTACCAAGGCAAGAGACATACCATTTAAAAAGTCTATTACACATTTGAGACGGACTATGAGAGAGGTACCAAGGCAAGAGACATACCATTTAAAAAAGTATATTACACATTTGAGACGGACTATGAGAGAGGTACCAAGGCAAGAGACATACCATTTAAAAAGTCTATTACACATTTGAGACGGACTATGAGAGAGGTACCAAGGCAAGAGACATACCATTTAAAAAGTCTATTACACATTTCACTATGAGAGAGGTACCAAGGCAAGAGACATACCATTTAAAAAGTCTATTACACATTTGAGACGCACTATGAGAGAGGTACCAAGGCAAGAGACATACCATTTAAAAAGTCTATTACACATTTGAGACGCACTATGAGAGAGGTACCAAGGCAAGAGACATACCATTTAAAAAGTCTATTACACATTTGAGACGCACTATGAGAGAGGTACCAAGGCAAGAGACATACCATTTAAAAAGTCTATTACACATTTGAGACGGACTATGAGAGAGGTACCAAGGCAAGAGACATACCATTTAAAAAGTATATTACACATCTGAGACGGACTATGAGAGAGGTACCAAGGCAAGAGACATACCATTTAAAAAGTCTATTACACATTACGACACGGACTATGAGAGAGGTACCAAGGCAAGAGACATACCATTTAAAAAGTCTATTACACATTTCAGACGGACTATGAGAGAGCTACCAAGGCAAGAGACATACCATTTAAAAAGTCTATTACACATTTGAGACGGACTATGAGAAAGGTACCAAGGCAAGAGACATACCATTTAAAAAGTATATTACACATTTGAGACGCACTATGAGAGAGGTACCAAGGCAAGAGACATACCATTTAAAAAGTCTATTACACATTTGAGACGGACTATGAGAGAGGTACCAAGGCAAGAGACATACCATTTAAAAAGTATATTACACATTTGAGACGGACTATGAGAGAGGTACCAAGGCAAGAGACATACCATTTAAAAAGTCTATTACACATTTGAGACGGACTATGAGAGAGGTACCAAGGCAAGAGACATACCATTTAAAAAGTCTATTACACATTTGAGACGCACTATGAGAGAGGTACCAAGGCAAGAGACATACCATTTAAAAAGTCTATTACACATTTGAGACGCACTATGAGAGAGGTACCAAGGCAAGAGACATACCATTTAAAAAGTCTATTACACATTTGAGACGCACTATGAGAGAGGTACCAAGGCAAGAGACATACCATTTAAAAAGTATATTACACATCTGAGACGGACTATGAGAGAGGTACCAAGGCAAGAGACATACCATTTAAAAAGTATATTACACATCTGAGACGCACTATGAGAGAGGTACCAAGGCAAGAGACATACCATTTAAAAAGTCTATTACACATTTGAGACGGACTATGAGAGAGGTACCAAGGCAAGAGACATACCATTTAAAAAGTCTATTACACATTTCAGACGGACTATGAGAGAGCTACCAAGGCAAGAGACATACCATTTAAAAAGTCTATTACACATTTGAGACGGACTATGAGAAAGGTACCAAGGCAAGAGACATACCATTTAAAAAGTATATTACACATCTGAGACGCACTATGAGAGAGGTACCAAGGCAAGAGATATACCATTTAAAAAGTCTATTACACATTTGAGACGCACTATGAGAGAGGTACCAAGACAAGAGATATACCATTTAAAAAGTATATTACACATTTGAGACGGACTTTGAGAGAGGTACCAAGGCAAGAGACATACCATTTAAAAAGTATATTACACATCTGAGACGGACTATGAGAGAGGTACCAAGGCAAGCGACATACCATATAAAAAGTATATTACACATCTGAGACGCACTATGAGAGAGGTACCAAGGCAAGAGACATACCATTTAAAAAGTCTATTACACATTACGACACGGACTATGAGAGAGGTACCAAGGCAAGAGACATACCATTTAAAAAGTCTATTACACATTTCAGACGGACTATGAGAGAGCTACCAAGGCAAGAGACATACCATTTAAAAAGTCTATTACACATTTGAGACGGACTATGAGAAAGGTACCAAGGCAAGAGACATACCATTTAAAAAGTATATTACACATCTGAGACGCACTATGAGAGAGATACCAAGGCAAGAGATATACCATTTAAAAAGTCTATTACACATTTGAGACGCACTATGAGAGAGGTACCAAGACAAGAGACATACCATTTAAAAAGTCTATTACACATTTGAGACGGACTATGAGAGAGCTATCAAGGCAAGAGACATACCATTTAAAAAGTCTATTAAACATTTGAGACGGACTATGAGAGAGCTACCAAGGCAAGAGACATACCATTTAAAAAGTCTATTACACATCTGAGACGGACTATGAGAGAGGTACCAAGGCAAGAGACATACCATTTAAAAAGTCTATTACACATTACGACACGGACTATGAGAGAGGTACCAAGGCAAGAGACATACCATTTAAAAAGTATATTACACATTTGAGACGCACTATGAGAGAGCTATCAAGGCAAGAGACATACCATTTAAAAAGTCTATTAAACATTTGAGACGGACTATGAGAGAAGTACCAAGGCAAGAGACATACCATTTAAAAAGTCTATTACACATTTGAGACGCACTATGAGAGAGGTACCAAGGCAAGAGATATACCATTTAAAAAGTATATTACACATCTGAGACGGACTATGAGAGAGGTACCAAGGCAAGAGACATACCATTTAAAAAGTATATTACACATCTGAGACGGACTATGAGAGAGGTACCAAGGCAAGCGACATACCATATAAAAAGTATATTACACATCTGAGACGCACTATGAGAGAGGTACCAAGGCAAGAGACATACCATTTAAAAAGTCTATTACACATTTGAGACGGACTATGAGAGAGGTACCAAGGCAAGAGACATACCATTTAAAAAGTCTATTACACATTTCAGACGGACTATGAGAGAGGTACCAAGGCAAGAGACATACCATTTAAAAAGTCTATTACACATTTCAGACGGACTATGAGAGAGGTACCAAGGCAAGAGACATACCATTTAAAAAGTCTATTACACATTTGAGACGGACTATGAGAAAGGTACCAAGGCAAGAGACATACCATTTAAAAAGTCTATTACACATTTCACTATGAGAGAGGTACCAAGGCAAGAGACATACCATTTAAAAAGTCTATTACACATTTCACTATGAGAGAGGTACCAAGGCAAGAGACATACCATTTAAAAAGTCTATTACACATTTGAGACGCACTATGAGAGAGGTACCAAGGCAAGAGACATACCATTTAAAAAGTCTATTACCCATTTGAGACGCACTATGAGAGAGGTACCAAGGCAAGAGACATTCCATTTAAAAAGTCTATTAAACATTTGAGACGCACTATGAGAGAGGTACCAAGGCAAGAGACATACCATTTAAAAAGTATATTACACATCTGAGACGGACTATGAGAGAGGTACCAAGGCAAGCGACATACCATATAAAAAGTATATTACACATCTGAGACGCACTATGAGAGAGGTACCAAGGCAAGAGACATACCATTTAAAAAGTCTATTACACATTTCAGACGGACTATGAGAGAGGTACCAAGGCAAGAGACATACCATTTAAAAAGTCTATTACACATTTCAGACGGACTATGAGAGAGCTACCAAGGCAAGAGACATACCATTTAAAAAGTCTATTACACATTTGAGACGGACTATGAGAAAGGTACCAAGGCAAGAGACATACCATTTAAAAAGTATATTACACATCTGAGACGCACTATGAGAGAGGTACCAAGGCAAGAGATATACCATTTAAAAAGTCTATTACACATTTGAGACGCACTATGAGAGAGGTACCAAGACAAGAGATATACCATTTAAAAAGTATATTACACATTTGAGACGGACTTTGAGAGAGGTACCAAGGCAAGAGACATACCATTTAAAAAGTATATTACACATCTGAGACGGACTATGAGAGAGGTACCAAGGCAAGCGACATACCATATAAAAAGTATATTACACATCTGAGACGCACTATGAGAGAGGTACCAAGGCAAGAGACATACCATTTAAAAAGTCTATTACACATTTGAGACGGACTATGAGAGAGGTACCAAGGCAAGAGACATACCATTTAAAAAGTCTATTACACATTTGAGACGGACTATGAGAGAGGTACCAAGGCAAGAGACATACCATTTAAAAAGTCTATTACACATTTGAGACGGACTATGAGAGAGGTACCAAGGCAAGAGACATACCATTTAAAAAGTATATTACACATTTGAGACGGACTATGAGAGAGGTACCAAGGCAAGAGACATACCATTTAAAAAGTCTATTACACATTTGAGACGGACTATGAGAGAGGTACCAAGGCAAGAGACATACCATTTAAAAAGTCTATTACACATTTGAGACGGACTATGAGAGAGGTACCAAGGCAAGAGACATACCATTTAAAAAGTCTATTACACATTTGAGACGGACTATGAGAGAGGTACCAAGGCAAGAGACATACCATTTAAAAAGTCTATTACACATTTGAGACGCACTATGAGAGAGGTACCAAGGCAAGAGACATACCATTTAAAAAGTCTATTACACATTTGAGACGCACTATGAGAGAGGTACCAAGGCAAGAGACATACCATTTAAAAAGTCTATTACACATTTGAGACGGACTATGAGAGAGCTACCAAGGCAAGAGACATACCATTTAAAAAGTCTATTACACATTTCACTATGAGAGAGGTACCAAGGCAAGAGACATACCATTTAAAAAGTCTATTACACATTTGAGACGCACTATGAGAGAGGTACCAAGGCAAGAGACATACCATTTAAAAAGTCTATTACACATTTGAGACGGACTATGAGAGAGGTACCAAGGCAAGAGACATACCATTTAAAAAGTCTATTACACATTTGAGGCGGACTATGAGAGAGGTACCAAGGCAAGAGAATACCATTTAAAAAGTCTATTACACATTTGAGACGCACTATGAGAGAGGTACCAAGGCAAGAGACATACCATTTAAAAAGTATATTACACATCTGAGACGCACTATGAGAGAGGTACCAAGGCAAGAGACATACCATTTAAAAAGTCTATTACACATTTGAGACGCACTATGAGAGAGGTACCAAGACAAGAGATATACCATTTAAAAAGTATATTACACATTTGAGACGGACTATGAGAGAGGTACCAAGGCAAGAGACATACCATTTAAAAAGTCTATTACACATTTGAGACGGACTATGAGAGAGGTACCAAGGCAAGAGACATACCATTTAAAAAGTCTATTACACATTTGAGACGGACTATGAGAGAGGTACCAAGGCAAGAGACATACCATTTAAAAAGTCTATTACACATTTGAGACGGACTATGAGAGAGGTACCAAGGCAAGAGACATACCATTTAAAAAGTCTATTACACATTTGAGACGGACTATGAGAGAGGTACCAAGGCAAGAGACATACCATTTAAAAAGTCTATTACACATTTGAGACGGACTATGAGAGAGGTACCAAGGCAAGAGACATACCATTTAAAAAGTCTATTACACATTTGAGACGGACTATGAGAGAGGTACCAAGGCAAGAGACATACCATTTAAAAAGTCTATTACACATTTGAGACGCACTATGAGAGAGGTACCAAGGCAAGAGACATACCATTTAAAAAGTCTATTACACATTTGAGACGCACTATGAGAGAGGTACCAAGGCAAGAGACATACCATTTAAAAAGTCTATTAAACATTTGAGACGCACTATGAGAGAGGTACCAAGGCAAGAGACATACCATTTAAAAAGTATATTACACATCTGAGACGGACTATGAGAGAGGTACCAAGGCAAGCGACATACCATATAAAAAGTATATTACACATCTGAGACGCACTATGAGAGAGGTACCAAGGCAAGAGACATACCATTTAAAAAGTCTATTACACATTTCAGACGGACTATGAGAGAGGTACCAAGGCAAGAGACATACCATTTAAAAAGTCTATTACACATTTCAGACGGACTATGAGAGAGGTACCAAGGCAAGAGACATACCATTTAAAAAGTCTATTACACATTTGAGACGGACTATGAGAAAGGTACCAAGGCAAGAGACATACCATTTAAAAAGTATATTACACATCTGAGACGCACTATGAGAGAGGTACCAAGGCAAGAGATATACCATTTAAAAAGTCTATTACACATTTGAGACGCACTATGAGAGAGGTACCAAGACAAGAGATATACCATTTAAAAAGTATATTACACATTTGAGACGGACTATGAGAGAGGTACCAAGGCAAGAGACATACCATTTAAAAAGTATATTACACATCTGAGACGGACTATGAGAGAGGTACCAAGGCAAGCGACATACCATATAAAAAGTATATTACACATCTGAGACGCACTATGAGAGAGGTACCAAGGCAAGAGACATACCATTTAAAAAGTCTATTACACATTTGAGACGGACTATGAGAGAGGTACCAAGGCAAGAGACATACCATTTAAAAAGTCTATTACACATTTGAGACGGACTATTGAGAGATGAGAGGTACCAAGGCAAGAGACATACCATTTAAAAAGTCTATTACACATTTGTGACGGACTATGAGAGAGGTACCAAGGCAAGAGACATACCATTTAAAAAGTCTATTACACATTTGAGAGAGACGGACTAGGAGGAAGGTACCAAGGCAAGAGACATACCATTTAAAAAGTATATTACACATTTGAGACGGACTATGAGAGAGGTACCAAGGCAAGAGACATACCATTTAAAAAGTCTATTACACATTTGAGACGGACTATGAGAGAGGTACCAAGGCAAGAGACATACCATTTAAAAAGTCTATTACACATTGAGACCAAGGCAAGGACTATGAGAGAGGTACCAAGGCAAGAGACATACCATTTAAAAAGTATATTACACATTTGAGACGGACTATGAGAGAGGTACCAAGGCAAGAGACATACCATTTAAAAAGTCTATTACACATTTGAGGCTGACTATGAGAGAGGTACCAAGGCAAGAGACATACCATTTAAAAAGTCTATTACACATTTGAGGCGGACTATGAGAGAGGTACCAAGGCAAGAGACATACCATTTAAAAAGTATATTACACATTTGAGACGGACTATGAGAGAGGTACCAAGGCAAGAGACATACCATTTAAAAAGTCTATTACACATTTGAGACGCACTATGAGAGAGGTACCAAGGCAAGAGACATACCATTTAAAAAGTCTATTACACATTTGAGACGGACTATGAGAGAGGTACCAAGGCAAGAGACATACCATTTAAAAAGTCTATTACACATTTCAGACGGACTATGAGAGAGGTACCAAGGCAAGAGACATACCATTTAAAAAGTCTATTACACATTTGAGACGGACTATGAGAGAGGTACCAAGGCAAGAGACATACCATTTAAAAAGTCTATTACACATTTGAGACGGACTATGAGAGAGGTACCAAGGCAAGAGACATACCATTTAAAAAGTATATTACACATCTGAGACGCACTATGAGAGAGGTACCAAGGCAAGAGATATACCATTTAAAAAAGTATATTACACATTTGAGACTGACTATGAGAGAGGTACCATGACAGTCCTATTACATATTTGAAGGACGCACCTATGAGAGAAGAGGTACCAAGACAAAAAAGTATATTACACATTTTGAGACGGACTTGAGAGAGGTACCATATAAAAAGTATATTACACATTTGAGACGGACTATGAGAGAGGTACCAAGGCAAGAGACATACCATTTAAAAAGTCTATTACACATTTGAGACGGACTATGAGAGAGGTACCAAGGCAAGAGACATACCATTTAAAAAGTCTATTACACATTTGAGACGGACTATGAGAGAGGTACCAAGGCAAGAGACATACCATTTAAAAAAGTATATTACACATTTGAGACGGACTATGAGAGAGGTACCAAGGCAAGAGACATACCATTTAAAAAGTCTATTACACATTTGAGGCTGACTATGAGAGAGGTACCAAGGCAAGAGACATACCATTTAAAAAGTATATTACACATCTGAGACGGACTATGAGAGAGGTACCAAGGCAAGAGACATACCATTTAAAAAGTCTATTACACATTTCACTATGAGAGAGGTACCAAGGCAAGAGACATACCATTTAAAAAGTCTATTACACATTTGAGACGCACTATGAGAGAGGTACCAAGGCAAGAGACATACCATTTAAAAAGTCTATTACACATTTGAGACGCACTATGAGAGAGGTACCAAGGCAAGAGACATACCATTTAAAAAGTCTATTACACATTTGAGACGCACTATGAGAGAGGTACCAAGGCAAGAGACATACCATTTAAAAAGTATATTACACATCTGAGACGGACTATGAGAGAGGTACCAAGGCAAGCGACATACCATATAAAAAGTATATTACACATCTGAGACGCACTATGAGAGAGGTACCAAGGCAAGAGACATACCATTTAAAAAGTCTATTACACATTTCAGACGGACTATGAGAGAGGTACCAAGGCAAGAGACATACCATTTAAAAAGTCTATTACACATTTCAGACGGACTATGAGAGAGCTACCAAGGCAAGAGACATACCATTTAAAAAGTCTATTACACATTTGAGACGGACTATGAGAAAGGTACCAAGGCAAGAGACATACCATTTAAAAAGTATATTACACATCTGAGACGCACTATGAGAGAGGTACCAAGGCAAGAGATATACCATTTAAAAAGTCTATTACACATTTGAGACGCACTATGAGAGAGGTACCAAGACAAGAGACATACCATTTAAAAAGTATATTACACATTTGAGACGGACTTTGAGAGAGGTACCAAGGCAAGAGACATACCATTTAAAAAGTATATTACACATCTGAGACGGACTATGAGAGAGGTACCAAGGCAAGAGACATACCATATAAAAAGTATATTACACATCTGAGACGCACTATGAGAGAGGTACCAAGGCAAGAGACATACCATTTAAAAAGTCTATTACACATTTCACTATGAGAGAGGTACCAAGGCAAGAGACATACCATTTAAAAAGTCTATTACACATTTGAGACGCACTATGAGAGAGGTACCAAGGCAAGAGACATACCATTTAAAAAGTCTATTACACATTTCACTATGAGAGAGGTACCAAGGCAAGAGACATACCATTTAAAAAGTCTATTACACATTTGAGACGCACTATGAGAGAGGTACCAAGGCAAGAGACATACCATTTAAAAAGTCTATTACACATTTGAGACGCACTATGAGAGAGGTACCAAGGCAAGAGACATACCATTTAAAAAGTCTATTACACATTTGAGACGGACTATGAGAGAGGTACCAAGGCAAGAGACATACCATTTAAAAAGTCTATTACACATTTGAGAGAGGTACTATGAGAGAGGTACCAAGGCAAGGGTACCAAGGCAAGAGACATACCATTTAAAAAGTCTCTTACACATTTCAGACGGACTATGAGAGAGGTACCAAGGCAAGAGACATACCATTTAAAAAGTCTATTACACATTTGAGGCTGACTATGAGAGAGGTACCAAGGCAAGAGACATACCATTTAAAAAGTCTATTACACATTTGAGACGGACTATGAGAGAGGTACCAAGGCAAGAGACATACCATTTAAAAAGTCTATTACACATTTGAGACGGACTATGAGAGAGGTACCAAGGCAAGAGACATACCATTTAAAAAGTCTATTACACATTTGAGACGGACTATGAGAGAGGTACCAAGGCAAGAGACATACCATTTAAAAAGTCTATTACACATTTGAGACGCACTATGAGAGAGGTACCAAGGCAAGAGACATACCATTTAAAAAGTATATTACACATCTGAGACGGACTATGAGAGGTACCAAGAGGTACCAAGGCAAAGAGACATACCATTTAAAAAGTACATTACACATTTGAGGCGGACTATGAGAGAGGTACCAAGGCAAGAGACATACCATTTAAAAAGTCTATTACACATTTGAGACGGACTATGAGAGAGGTACCAAGGCAAGAGACATACCATTTAAAAAGTCTATTACACATTTGAGACGGACTATGAGAGAGGTACCAAGGCAAGAGACATACCATTTAAAAAGTCTATTACACATTTGAGGCGGACTACGAGAGAGGTACCAAGGCAAGAGACATACCATTTAAAAAAGTATATTACACATTTGAGACGGACTATGAGAGAGGTACCAAGGCAAGAGACATACCATTTAAAAAGTCTATTACACATTTGACTATGAGAGAGGTACGCAGAGACTATATGAGAGAGAGGTACCAAGGCAAGAGACATACCATTTAAAAAGTCTATTACACATTTGAGACGCACTATGAGAGAGGTACCAAGGCAAGAGACATACCATTTAAAAAGTATATTACACATTTGAGACGGACTATGAGAGAGGTACCAAGGCAAGAGACATACCATTTAAAAAGTCTATTACACATTTGAGACGGACTATGAGAGACGTACCAAGGCAAGAGACATACCATTTAAAAAGTCTATTACACATTTGAGGCGGACTATGAGAGAGGTACCAAGGCAAGAGACATACCATTTAAAAAGTATATTACACATTTGAGACGGACTATGAGAGAGGTACCAAGGCAAGAGACATACCATTTAAAAAAGTATATTACACATTTGAGACGGACTATGAGAGAGGTACCAAGGCAAGAGACATACCATTTAAAAAGTATATTACACATCTGAGACGCACTATGAGAGAGGTACCAAGGCAAGAGACATACCATTTAAAAAGTCTATTACACATTTGAGACGGACTATGAGAGAGGTACCAAGGCAAGAGACATACCATTTAAAAAGTCTATTACACATTTGAGACGCACTATGAGAGAGGTACCAAGGCAAGAGACATACCATTTAAAAAGTCTATTACACATTTGAGACGCACTATGAGAGAGGTACCAAGGCAAGAGACATACCATTTAAAAAGTCTATTACACATTTGAGACGCACTATGAGAGAGGTACCAAGGCAAGAGACATACCATTTAAAAAGTCTATTACACATTTGAGACGCACTATGAGAGAGGTACCAAGGCAAGAGACATACCATTTAAAAAGTCTATTACACATTTGAGACGGACTATGAGAGAGGTACCAAGGCAAGAGACATACCATTTAAAAAGTCTATTACACATTTGAGACGCACTATGAGAGAGGTACCAAGGCAAGAGACATACCATTTAAAAAGTCTATTACACATTTGAGACGGACTATGAGAGAGGTACCAAGGCAAGAGACATACCATTTAAAAAAGTATATTACACATTTGAGACGGACTATGAGAGAGGTACCAAGGCAAGAGACATACCATTTAAAAAGTCTATTACACATTTGAGACGCACTATGAGAGAGGTACCAAGGCAAGAGACATACCATTTAAAAAGTCTATTACACATTTGAGACGCACTATGAGAGAGGTACCAAGGCAAGAGACATACCATTTAAAAAGTCTATTACACATTTGAGACGGACTATGAGAGAGGTACCAAGGCAAGAGACATACCATTTAAAAAGTCTATTACACATTTGAGACGGACTATGAGAGAGGTACCAAGGCAAGAGACATACCATTTAAAAAGTCTATTACACATTTGAGACAGGGACGGGACTATGAGAGAGGTACCAAGGCAAGAGACATACCATTTAAAAAGTCTATTACACATTTGAGACGGACTATGAGAGAGGTACCAAGGCAAGAGACATACCATTTAAAAAGTCTATTACACATTTGAGACGGACTATGAGAGAGGTACCAAGGCAAGAGACATACCATTTAAAAAGTCTATTACACATTTGAGACGCACTATGAGAGAGGTACCAAGGCAAGAGACATACCATTTAAAAAGTCTATTACACATTACGACACGGACTATGAGAGAGGTACCAAGGCAAGAGACATACCATTTAAAAAGTCTATTACACATTTGAGACGCACTATGAGAGAGGTACCAAGGCAAGAGACATACCATTTAAAAAGTCTATTACACATTTGAGACGGACTATGAGAGAGGTACCAAGGCAAGAGACATACCATTTAAAAAGTCTATTACACATTTCAGACGGACTATGAGAGAGGTACCAAGGCAAGAGACATACCATTTAAAAAGTCTATTACACATTTGAGACGGACTATGAGAGAGGTACCAAGGCAAGAGACATACCATTTAAAAAGTCTATTACACATTTGAGACGCACTATGAGAGAGGTACCAAGGCAAGAGACATACCATTTAAAAAGTCTATTACACATTTGAGACGGACTATGAGAGAGGTACCAAGGCAAGAGACATACCATTACGCACTATTAGAGAGGTACCAAGGCAAGAGACATACCATTTAAAAAGTCTATTACACATTTGAGACGCACTATGAGAGAGGTACCAAGGCAAGAGACATACCATTTAAAAAGTATATTACACATTTGAGACGGACTATGAGAGAGGTACCAAGGCAAGAGACATACCATTTAAAAAGTCTATTACACATTTGAGACGGACTATGAGAGAGGTACCAAGGCAAGAGACATACCATTTAAAAAGTCTATTACACATTTGAGACGGACTATGAGAGAGGTACCAAGGCAAGAGACATACCATTAAAAAGTCTATTAAACATTTGAGACGCACTATGAGAGAGGTACCAAGGAGAGGTACCCAAGTCTTATTACACATTTTGCTATGAGAAGGTACCAAGGCAAGAGACATACCATTTAAAAAGTCTATTACCATTTACTAAAGAGGTACCAAGGCTATTACCACATTTGAGACGCACTATGAGAGAGGTACCAAGGCAAGAGACATACCATTTAAAAAGTCTATTACACATTTGAGACGCACTATGAGAGAGGTACCAAGGCAAGAGACATTACCATTTAAAAAGTCTATTACATTTGAGACGGACTATGAGAGAGGTACCAGGCAAGAGACATACCATTTAAAAAGTCTATTTACACATTTGAGACGGGACTATGAGAGAGGTACCAAGGCAAGAGACATACCATTTAAAAAGTCTATTACACATTTGAGAACTATGAGAGAGGGTACCAAGGCAAGAGTTACCATTTAAAAAGTCTATTACACATTTGAGACGGACTATGAGAGAGGTACCAAGGCAAGAGACATACCATTTTTTGAGAAAAAAGTCTATTACACATTTAAGTTATTTATTGAGACGGACGCACTATGAGAGAGGTACCAAGGCAAGAGACATACCATTTAAAAAGTCTATTACACATTTGAGACGGACTATGAGAGAGGTACCAAGGCAAGAGACATACCATTTAAAAAGTCTATTACACATTGAGGACGCACTATGTCATATTATGGAGAGGTACATGAGAAGGTACCAAGGCAAGAGATTTTATACCATTTAAAAAGTCTATTACATATTGGAGACGCACTATGAGAGAGGTACCAAGGCAAGAGATATACCATTTAAAAAGTATATTACACATCTGAGACGCACTATGAGAGAGGTACCAAGGCAAGCGATATACCATTTAAAAAAGTCTATTACACATTTGAGACGCACTATGAGAGAGGTACCAAGGCAAGAGACATACCATTTAAAAAGTCTATTACACATTTGAGACGCACTATGAGAGGTACCAAGGCAAGAGACATACCATTTAAAAAGTCTATTACACATTACGACACGGACTATGAGAGAGACATACCATTTCACAGGCAAGTACCAAGGCAAGAGACATACCATTTAAAAAGTCTATTACACATTTCAGACGGACTATTGAGAGAGGTACCAAAGAGAGATTTACCATTTAAAAAGTCTATTACACATTTTGAGACAAGGACTATGTCTATTACACAGAGAGGTAGGTCAAGGCAAGAGACATACCATTTAAAAAGTCTATTACACATTTGAGATGACTATGAGAGATCATACCATTTAAAAAAGGTACACAAGGCAAGAGACATACCATTTATTTAAAAAAAGTCTATTACACATTTGAGACGGACTATGAGAGAGGTACCAAGGCAAGAACATTACCATTTGAGAGAGGTAAAAAGTCATATTTAGTCTTTACACATCTGAGACGGACTATGAGAGAGGTACCAAGGCAAGAGACATACCATTTAAAAAGTCTATTACACATTTCACTATGAGAGAGGTACCAAGGCAAGAGACATACCATTTAAAAAGTCTATTACACATTTGAGACGGACTATGAGAGACGTACCAAGGCAAGAGACATACCATTTAAAAAGTCTATTACACACTTGAGACGGACTATGAGAGAGGTACCAAGGCAAGAGACATACCAAGTCTGGTTACACATTTTGACGGACTATGGAGAGCACTAGAGAGAGGTACAAGGCAAGAGACATACCATTACACATTTTGAAAGGTACCAAGTGATTACCATTTAAAAAGTAACTATTACACATTTGAGAGACGGACTATGAGAGAGGTACCAAGGCAAGAGACATACATTTAAAAAGTCTATTACACATTTGAGACGCAAGGCAAGAGACATAACTATTATGAGAGAGGTACCAAGGCAAGAGACACATACCATTTTAAAAAGTACCAAGGCAAGAGACTATTACACATCTGAGACATTTCACTATGAGAGAGGTACCAAGGCAAGAGACATACCATTTAAATAGTCTATTACACATTAAAAAGTATATTACATTTGAGACATTGAGAGAGGTACCAAGGCAAGAGACATACCATTTAAACAGTCTATTACACATTAGAGACGCACTATGAGAGAGGTACCAAGGCAAGAGCCATACCATTTATAAAAAGTCTATTACACATTTGACACGGACTTTGAGAGAGGTACCAAGGCAAGAGACATACCATTTAAAAAGTCTATTACACATTTGAGGCGGACTATGAGAGAGGTACCAAGGCAAGAGACATACCATTTAAAAAGTCTATTACACATTGAGACGCACTATGAGAGAGCCTTGAGAGATTTAAAAAGTCTATTACACCATGAGGAGGTACCAAGCAAGAGACATACCATTTAAAAAGTCTTTACACATTCAAGGCTAAGAGACGGACTATGAGAGAGGTACCAAGGCAAGAGACATACCATTTAAAAAGTCTATTAAACATTTGAGACGGACTATTTGTACCAAGGCAAGAGACATACCTACACATTTGAGACGCACTATGAGAGAGGTACCAAGGCAAGAGACATACCATTTAAAAAGTCTATTAAACATTTGAGACGCACTATGAGAGAGGTACCAAGGCAAGAGACATACCATTTAAAAAGTCTATTAAACATTTGAGACGCACTATGAGAGAAGTACCAAGGCAAGAGACATACCATTTAAAAAGTCTATTACACGTTTGAGACGCAGATACTACGTGGACTCCTTTTGATGGCACAGAAGTGAGTCATTAGTTAAAGAAAAAAATGCCCCCAAAAAACCAAGGTCCGGAAGTTGTCAAGACTCATGATCAATATCGACATTTCCGCACTTGAATATGATGATTATAACCATAGTATCAAGTTGATAATGGTAGTAGTTCTCGTCATAAAATGAGATTCCTGACGTATAAAAACTATATATCCAGACTGCGAGTAACCAGTCAATTAACATTAAAAGGGTAAATGAGGTTCCTTAGCAGATACAGCCGTAGGGAAGTGAAGTGTTAGGGACTTCTATTTTAATGAATAAATGTACAGATATACTTTATAAATCGCAGCTGATTGAATTTATTTGGTTCCAGTTCTGTTCGAAATTTTGTTATTGCTTGGAAATTAAGAGAATTATTTAACACAAGTATTTTAAATTTAAAGGAATAATTTACGAGCTGCATTTCACATAAACAATTAACAGAGACACCCTTGGAGCTTAGGATACGCCTAGCGAGAAGGCGAGCTACTTCACAGCTCTCTTCTACAGCTACCACCTAAAACTGTGCAGTTAACTACCTGACTTGTCCTGTGCTGTTCCTACACTATTTAACAGTTCACTTCTGGGAACTATATCCATTATTTTCTATCCAAATTCCATCTCGCCACTCCAAATACAACACAAACATAAGAATCTGGGATTCAAACGTCAAGACAGTCCTATTGTAAGGCTATGACCAGCGGGTGGGGGGGGGGGGGGGGGGGTGACCAGTTCCCCTCCCGGATGTCTTTGCCTTCCCTAACGCAAAAGCAGAATCAGGTAGCTATTTACAGCTGGGTAGACTGGAACGTGGCGCTACCGTGTTTCGAACCCGATACCTATGCCGTGAGACGCCAGTGACCTAACCACTCTGCCAATCGAACGCTCAGTTAACAGAAGAAGAAAAATTTTGAAACTAGCGTACTTTGAAAGACAACGTCACCTCGCACTTCATATTTCGATGTCTAATAAAACCCAACAAAGATGAATTAATAACCAATTTAAATAGCTAAATTAATATTGTTTTCTTTGTATATAAGAATACAGAAGCTTAATTACTGAAGTACTTGAAATTGAAAACATCCATAGAAGCCTCGAATCTTCAGGAACTGGTGTGAATCTACTGTCTAGACTCTAGGTCATGCAGGATACGCGGCAATGAAAGAGCTAACAGACTAGCTTTGAGAGCATCCATAGTGGAGACATTGGATATGGATAAGGGAGATATACTGAGGACAGTTAATGATTGCCTTTTAGAGAATGATACTGCAATAGATGAATCAACAAGAGTAAGATTGCTAGAATTTGGCATCAAATGTAAGACTAGCAGAGATGGACGTATACGAAGATGCATCCGTCGTATGCACAACCAGCACGTTACAGGAGCCGCTAGCATTCATATCCTTCGACATTTGCTGAAAGAGACTGAGCGCCTGGATTGCAATGATATTGATTCTGATCAACAATAACAATTAACAATAACAATTAACAATAACAATTAACAATAACAATTAACAATAACAATCACTGAAATTGTTAATAATCATGTTCCTTTTTCCTTCTCACGAAGGCACCTTAGCAGGCAGCCTACACAAAAAAGCATTTATGTCTTGTTGCAGGTGTTCTTTCTGTAATACTTTGTTTAAAATGTTGAGTTTGTCAGCCCCAGGCATAACCAAACGTTATCGGCCTCTTATGACATGCCTGAGAGGAACAGTAGTCTAATAGTTTCTCTGTCTTCTCAAAGACCGACTGAAACTACACAGGGCAGAGTAGGACGTTAATGATGCCAGAAAAACAGTACATGTAATTATGTATATTACTAATTTCATTTAAAAGTACTGCTTATTTGATTAATAACAATGGGGCACATACCAGACATCGCGAATATTCCAGGGGGAGGGGGTCTCTGAGACGGCAAACTGAATAATAAGTACACTGCTCCCTCAGTCATTATTTAAGACTATTAAGAGCCGACTAGTGTGAGGTTGTGATGGCTAGATAGGTAGCCACAATGCAACTATCCGGCGAATGCAGAGGTGGTCCTTGAATCACACACTGCCGTCTGTTTTGCTTCTTAACAGAAGCTTTTGTTGTGATTCTCTCGAATAAGAACCCTTCATACACGGTATTATGGATCTGAACTTATCACTTATGCAAGTCTGCTCACAGCCAGGTCAGCTTCGCTTTTCTCAGCTATGCGCGTGTATCAGTCCGCTGGACGTCTTTTCAGCTATGGAATTTTGAGTCCTGAATTTGTTTGTTTGCGGGTTTTGCCGTATTGTGGCGAGGCACGTCCTTTCAACCTAGACTTAAGTCATCTGATTATATCAGAGCGCAATTTGCCATTCAAAAATAAGTAACTCTGTTAACTGAAGCGATGTGTTGATAAACTCTAAGCCCTGAAAACGACTACTAGCAACTATCAGCTAGCATGATAAAGCCCTGAAAAGGACTGCTAGCCCGACCAGCGTTGATATATACTAAGTCATGAAAAGGCCTAACATTATCCATCTGCTAGCCTGAAGCCCTGAAGAGAAGGGCTTCAGGCTAGCAGATGGATAATGTTCATAAAAAGGACTCGCCCGCTATGCCAACGCTGCTCTTACTTCCTCACTGTTCAGCGAACGCCGGTTGTAGTGAACTCTTAAGCAATCAAAACAGGTTGCTAGCCCGTACAGCGTTGATAGATACTAAGTCCTGAAAAGGACTAACATTATCCACCTGCTAGCATAAAGCCCTAAAAAGGACTTGTTTTGACAAGTACTCGCCAGCTACGCCCACGCTGTAGCGAGCGAATGGAGAAAGTCCTGAATTAAATCTGAGTGCGCTTATATACATAATCTCAGATCTAACCCTTGTTTTCTTAGAGGTCCGCGTCGGCGTTCACTTTTACACTTGTAACTTTCGTGGGATTTCAATTGCTGTTGTGCGATTTTTCCGACAAAGTCACGATTTCGTTATCAATATACTAAAGGTAATGATTTCCTACTGCCATAACTACATGTATTTGTAGTTTAGGTTCAAATCCCAAAAATAATTTTTCCGTTCATGGCTTTAATCATAACGTTCTAGCAGAATTTCTGGTGTGCGATTTATAGTTTATTATAAAGACACTAGTTTATGTGGCAATTCCAGAATGTCTTGCCCGAGTGCTGCTGCTTTTGGTTTCTTTTGATTTCATTAGAGATTTCCAAATGCAACGAAAGCTCGTCTTGTATTGTGTATCCATATTATAATACTGTTAAATGTTTCTCCACTTTGTTAATTTTGCTGTCAAGATATATTTACGATTCCAAATCTTGGATGAATATTTTTTACTAACTTACTTAGTCGTTCCTCTTCCACCGTGTGGTGCAGAGGTTTGGAAGAGAGAGCGCCATACTATCCTATCAGCTGTCTTCCTCCTGGCCTGGTTCCATTCTAGTCCTCAGTACTTCAAAGATTGTCTAATGTTGTCCTCCCAGCGGACTCTGGGTCGTCCTGGAGGTCTGGATCCCTGGCTTTTAGTTTCCCATGCTTGTCATGGTAGCCGATCTTCTCCCATTCTGCAGACATGGCCAAACCATCTTAGCTGGGACTGTTCTACTTGGGTCTGCAGGGTTTGGGTTTTTAGGCCTTGACGTATCGTCTGGTTGCGAACCACTTTCTTCAGATAGATGGATGTTTCTCTAAGTGTAAACTTTTTATCGTTAGTTGTATTTAATCCGTGACAACAATTTTAAAAATTATAAACCTATTTACCACAAAAATATTTATAGAATGTGTGATTCCTATATTCACACACTGGGATTCTCGCCGGTGCTACGGAGTTCGTGCACTGTCCTGAGATCCTCCTTGTGTAATCTAAGTGAGGAGATCGGAGCACTGATGGAGTTGTTCGTGTGCCATGAAGATCATCTTAAAACCAAAACTAAACCAAACCCAAATCTCTGTAATTTCTCGGTGAATTTCAGATTAAATTGTTGTGACCCCTCATCAAGTATTCTATATTAGCAAGGATCACCCTTGAGTAATTAAAGCAAGCCGTGAGAAAATTACTAGAGTACGTTTTATCCATTTCCGTGTGGTGTTTCCTGACGGTACGGTTTATTCGTGTCCGTATTGGTCTGTGCCAAAATTCTTCATCGGATGCTTTCCTGGTGGTTATCTAATCCCGATAATCTAGCGTAAGTAAGTGCCGAGGAAACTCTGACACTAGGTGTTCAGGTTCGTGTTAGTAAACATCCAGGAGTTAGCTTTGTAAACATCGGAGCTAAATACGTGTATTTTATATCTTTGTGTTTCGTCTGCGCAGTTTGTCAGAGATGCCGCTCAAGGCATTAATTTGTGCTCCCCTGAGTACTTTTGATATCCTTAGATTAAATGTCAGGTTAACAACACTGTCGTGGTTGAGTTTGAGTGTAGAGTATTTGTCGAGTTGGACAACAGTAGTGAAATCGACAAGGGATAGTGGACTGACAGAGTTATAGATTACACTTTAGATAAGGTGTAAATAGGAGATGGACTTGAGACAACCTGGAAGAAGATCTATTCAAATGATCTCTCTCTCCAGGCCTCAACTCACTTTTACTGTCTAAGCATCTCCTGCTCTCACTCTTTTCTCTTATCATACATAGAGATTCTAGTAAAGAGCTAAAAACAAGTTACTTATGGATGGAAAGGTCGTGAACAGCGTATTAATAAAGGTGTAAACTTTATTAAAGAAGAAAAAGCATGGAATTAATGCATATCATCACAACAACATAAAATTACATCAATAATCATAAACAGACCACCACCAACAGTAACACCTGATTTTAATAATGAAACACTCACAACCACCTTGCCAATAACTTGCGATGAATTCACGCTGGACGAGATCAAACAAGCCGTTAAAAGATTAAAAAATTTTAAAGCTGCTGGAGTTGACGAAATTTCAGGGGAAATGATTAAAGCAGTTAATGACAACAACCTCTTGAGAATTTTAGATATTATAAATGAAGTATGGAGAGAAGAACAACCACCACAACAATGGAAAGACAGTATTATTGTAAAGTTACCGAAGAAAGGTGATCTATCAGACTGTAATAACTGGCGTGGTATATCTCTATTATCAGTACCTGGAAAATTAATATGTTGCATGATGTTAGAAAGACTTAAATTGCATGCTGACGAAAAGATCAGAGAAGAACAAGCGGGTTTCAGGCCGAAACGATCATGTATTGATCAAATATTCACACTAAGAACAATTATAGAAGAATCAGTGGAAAGGCAATCGCCACTTATTATCACCTTCGTCGATTTCAAAAAGCCTTTGATAGTCTACACCGCCCATCATTGTGGAAGATACTTACAATCTATGGTTTTCCAACAAAATATGTGAATATAATCAAAGCGCTATATGACAATGCAAGATGTTGTGTTAGAACAAATAAAGGGAATACAGAATGGTTTACAGTAGAAACAGGGGTTAAACAAGGCTGTATTATGTCACCACTACTTTTTGGAATAGCTATTGATTGGGTTATGAGAAACTATACCCACAATGAACAATTGGGTATAAAATGGACAAATGGAAAATTCCTGGGGGACCTGGATTCGCAGATGATGTAGCATTCTTAAGTTCAACACCAAGACAATCCCAAGAAGCAATAAATAATTTGTGTCATCTCTCGGTTAAAATAGGTCTCCAAATAAATGCCTCTAAAACTAAAGCTATGAACTTTTCTAACGAGACCTTTGATATCATCTTGAACGGGGAAAAACTACAGAAAGTTGAAAGTTTCAATTATTTAGGCAGTAAAATGACTCAGGATGGGTGACACAACAAGAGAAATCCATACTAGAATTGCTTTGGCAGCTAGCGCCTTCAATAGATTATCTAACATTTGGAAATTACGATCATTGAATATACATACCAAGCTTCGTCTGTTTAATTCAAATGTTATCTCAGTGTTAACATACGGCTGTGAGAGTTGGAAAATAACAAAATCATTGGAGAACAAGCTGAATACATTCGAGAACAAATGTCTTAGAAAACTCATGAACATCAGTTGGAAAGAATTCAAGACTAATCGACAAATAAGAGAAGACTCTGGCAAAAATATGTCTCCGACTATATAAGGAAAAGACGATGGTCATATATCGGTCATGTCCTACGAATGCAAAACAACAGAATACCACTACAGGCGCTCACTTGGGTTCCTGAGGGTAAGAGGAAAAAAGGAAGACCAAAAGAAACACTCAGAGAACAATGATAAGAGAAGGAAGAACGTTGGGCCTAAATAATGTGCAAGAGCTAAGAGGAGTGGCGTCACAACGAACAACCTGGAGAGCACTGGTTTCTGCCTTATGCGCCGTGTTTGGTGCTTAAAGAATTTATTATTATTATTATTAATCATCAATAACCAAAATATGCAAAATACACCAACAACCACACACACACCACCATTCATAAAACACGTAGAACACAGAGAGATGAAATAACTGAGTGTCAGTCCGTCCGCTTTCGGGACCATATGAAATAGCTCCAGTAAGTGGTTTTTCCGTACATATCCTCCATGGGTGATGGAATTAACCTGAATAAAATCACTGTATAGGCGCTATCATTGGTGATTCCTCCCTAATTGCGCGAGGTGGTCTGGAAGACTCTATTTATCTCCTGCTGATCGAATAAACAAACTGAACGACAGCCTGTCCGCTATTTCGTGGGACCAAATGTGCTAGCTCCAGAAAGTGTATTACTTGTAGATCCTTCGTGAGGGACTAGTCTACAAAACTTTCTTTGTTGGTGCTAAACGTTGGTGACTCCCCTTATAGCGTGAGTGGGGCTGGAACTCTGTCCATAGATGGCTGCTCATACGTGCGAGGTTTTAAGTATCCAGAAAATACACCAGAAGAAGTCACTTGAGGACAAAAAGTCCCAGGCGCGCTTATCCGGCGCAAGGCTCCGCTTGGCTATAAATCCTGTTTAAACTGGTTTGGCTGTGGTTTGCTAAGTGCCCCGTTTAGGCACAAAAAAGCGGGTGATATGGAATTCTGCTATAGGCATGCTGGGCGGTTTTAACATTTTTTGATATTCTGGAAGCCGCGATGCTCTGGCTGGTAATCCAATAGGCGAGTAGAGAGCTACTACTGCATTTGGCGATTCCAGATTTTGCGTTGGCTCCGTTGCACTGCGTGAGCTTAACTTGGCGTTGACACAAAGGGGTTTTGATTCAGGAACGGGGTTGACGATTCGTTACGCTAGCGGTATTCAGAAACCCTCTAGATCGAAGAGTATATGACCTTCTTCGCCTGACTGGAGTCTGCTCTAGCGATTCGGTCTCCCTGAAACCCGAAAATGACTAGAACATAGGCAAACACATTCTAGTACTGTGTTAAAGTTTGCCTTATCTCATGATGGTCATCTACGGGCCAGGAATATTTACGAATGTCCTTGTCTATTAAAACCAGTCTACTCTTATAGATCACAAAGGACGCTCCCCCCGGACACCTGGCCTGCATATTTCTACAGAAGTTCGGCGAAAGACGTAATCTACAGGTGCGTTTAGATAACATTACGTTACCTCTACGCTGGCCGTTGAAGGAATTTAGTACTAAGGCCAAACGTAAACAAACCTCGGGGAGGGTTTGAGAGGGTGAGAAAGTTTGGCCACGAAGGTAGAAAAATGAAAGAAAAAGAAATTACAAAATGTCCAGGAAAACAGAACATTAAAAGGAGTAATCAAATTATGGACAAGATGGTAAAATAGATTATCTGTCTACTTGACAAGTGCCCCCCCCCCTTTTTTTTTAAAGTTCGAGGAATACGGACAAAAATGATAGTAATTTATCTTTTCCATCGATGTCCGTTACCTATCATTGGAACATCTTATACTCATAAACTAAATACGTTTCCAATTTCTGTCTGTCTGTATGACTAGCTCCGAGTTCATTTCTTTTCTTCCCTCTGTCTAATAGACGTTCAGCGAATGGGATTTTGCGAGGCCAGTCGGCGCTGACGCCCTTCGTTTCCGTGTGAACCTGACCTTGCTTCCGCAATTCGCTGTGCCTGTTTATGGTCCGGAAAATTATCCGCACCTGTTGTGGTTTTCGGCCCTGCCTGAACTCACTGGCCACTGCGTAGATAATCCGCCTGCTATGCGCGGTGTAATCATTGTTGGGCTCAGGCTGCTTATGTATATATTTACCTGTCACGGGCGTGGCCTTGAATAACCCTCTATAGCTGCAGTCTATAGGGATTTTTCGCGCGCGTGTAACCCTAGTTGGTAAATAAAGCCGTTCGTTGGCCGAAGAAATGTTAGCATTTTTCTTCTGCCTCTCCCCACCTACTCCCCTGTTTAGGTGGGAGCATTGATCAATCTTCAGACCTGTGCCGTCTAAAGGTGGGTCTGGAGCTTTCCTTGCCTTGCCAGTCACAACTCTGGCTTGGTCAACGGAAATGATCAAGTTGCTCTGTAATGGCCTGGCGGAGGCGACTACTTTGCTGTCCATCAGTGGGGTTGAGACCACTGGAATAATGCGATTTGAATGAGAGAACTCAGCTGCCTGAAGCAGAGAGTAATCGATCGCATTCTGGGGTTCTACTAAATCATAACAGATCTCCGTAGCTTCTATCCGTGGAGAAAGATAGGTAATATCTGCGAGTTGCAGAGTTTGTTGAGTCGCTTTCCCATTACTAGCATGACGTGAGCCAAGGCTCTCAACAATGGCTCCTTGTACAGTAGTAAGGCAGCTTTTCTCACTGTCTTCTGCCCTGAGAAGTGTGAGAGACTCAAATGGAATACCAGGGATCCCTTCGCCTGGAACCCTGTGTCCACCATAAACGTCAACTTTGCCCTCCCCTGAGGAAGTTACTGGCGTCCGTTGAACTTTGTCCTGCAATGCGAGATCCACTTCCTGGTTTACAGGCTCCGCAGTCTGCATGCAACGGACTGGACGGTTTGAGATCCCGTTAGATCGCGAAGTGCCCGAGAAAAAACTCTCGGTGTGTTTTTCCAAAGTTCCTTGGAACGGTTTGGAAACTTTAACCCTTTTAGCAGGCGACTTATTCTTGCACCTTTTAAGCTCAGGGTGATGAGAGGAGCGGCACCTCCTTTCTACGATCGTTGAGTTGGAGGGATACGCCTCTGCATATGGTTTTTCGCTGTCCGGCCGGGAATCTTGCGAAATATAACGTGATAGGGTGTGGCTCCCTTTTCTCGACGTCACGTGTCGGTTAGGTGCTGCTCGGTCTGGAGCGTGAGAGGCTCGGGGTTCGCCGCTTGCCAGACGGGAACAATCCGTATTACAATGCTTGTTAGCATCTCTCTCACCTTTGTGCAGTTTCCATGCCTGGGAACGTTGCGTAATTTTCCCCGTGGCTTTAGGTCTGCTATCCCGACGTAAATTCTTTCCTTGTTCGGGCTTCGGATCCAAGTCCAAAGGAAAGACAATTTTCTGGAGTTGGGGTTCGGTTTTAGCAGGCAAGTTTTCTTTCATGGGCGCAAGGTTTGCAGGGGCGTTGACCGTTAAGGGCACAGTAGAAGGGGAATTAGAGTGACTAAATTTAGTATCTGTTTCCATCCTCCGAATTTGGCTATCCAGTTCATTCATTCTGATTTGGTGTAGCCTGCTCCTTTCTTGGCTTTCTCTGTCCCTTTCTTGGCGCTCTATTTCCCATTGCTTGTTCCGTTCTTGTTGCTCGATTTCCAATTTCTTGTCCCGTTCTTGTCTTTGCTTTTCCCTTTGCTTCTCATCTTCTATCACTTCTTCTACATACTGTCGGGTGAATGCTTCACTCTCCCCAGTTTGTTTAAGGACCATGCCAAGATTAAACGGCTGTCAAACCAATTGTCTACCTCGTATTGATCTTGCAGGCTTACTGCAAATTCTAGAAAGGGCTGGATTTCGCTATCCTGGTACTCCATGTACTTAGCTACCTCGAAGGCAATCCTATGCACTTTATCTAGATCGGCCATTATATCAGGGTGAGCAAACACTATAGAAGAATAGAACCTAGAGATCTTAGTTACCTAGTCCACTAGGTGCTGAGTAACTTAATAGTCAATAAAATCTAGGCTAGCCTGGGAACTTTAAAAACAAGAAAGTTTGTAGCTACTCTGATCGACAAGCAAAAACCCAAAAACTCCAAAAAATGTAAGTGATGTAAAACTTATTACTATCACTTCACCCCAGTTCTGTCAGTACTAAGTTATTGAGAGGATTGGTTACTATCATCCGAATGAACACCCTCCCTTGGTACAGATGCAAGCTAGTAACTGACTATCTGTAGCTTCTTATCTCAGATTAAAGAGCTACTCCTGAAAAAAATATTAACCCTTAAAATTTTTTTTTTCTGACTTTTACAACAATAGTCGTCAGATTTGTCAACCAAAAACTCAGCAGTGATACCATCAACCTTTACCAGCTGTCTCATGTGTAGCATGAACAATAAATGTAACTAAATATTATGAATGCTGTGGAGAAAAACGCTGTTCAGACTTCCTCCAAAAGAAATAGTTCGATATGTCTAGGGGAAAGAAATTCCTATAATCTGCCGAACACTAAACTCTCAGAATCAGAATAGAATCTTTTGAGAGATTCATCCTCGGAACGAGCACATATTAAATGTCGTACTAGATGCGTTCAAGAATCCAGCACCGGCAAACATTAATGTGTGCATCAAATGTAGCTCAAAATATCCCGGCGAGCCCGTCATTTGTCGTGGTTAAGTTTGAGTGTAGAGTATTTGTCGAGTTGGACAACAGTAGTGAAATCGACAAGGGATAGTGGACTGACAGAGTTATAGATTACACTTTAGATAAGGTGTAAATAGGAGATGGACTTGAGACAACCTGGAAGAAGATCTATTCAAATGATCTCTCTCTCTCCAGGCCTCAACTCACTTTTACTGTCTAAGCATCTCCTGCTCTCACTCTTTTCTCTTATCATACATAGAGATTCTAGTAAAGAGCTAAAAACAAGTTACTTATGGATGGAAAGGTCGTGAACAGCGTATTAATAAAGGTGTAAACTTTATTAAAGAAGAAAAAGCATGGAATTAATGCATATCATCACAACAACATAAAATTACATCAATAATCATCAATAACCAAAATATGCAAAAATACACCAACAACCACACACACACCACCATTCATAAAACCTGTAGAACACAGAGAGATGAAATAACTGAGTGTCAGTCCGTCCGCTTTCGTGACCATATGAAATAGCTCCAGTAAGTGGTTTTTTCGTACATATCCTCCATGGGTGATGGAATTAACCTGAATAAAATCACTGTATAGGCGCTATCATTGGTGATTCCTCCCTAATTGCGCGAGGTGGTCTGGAAGACTCTATTTATCTCCTGCTGATCGAATAAACAAACTGAACGACAGCCTGTCCGCTATTTCGTGGGACCAAATGTGCTAGCTCCAGAAAGTGTATTACTTGTAGATCCTTCGTGAGGGACTAGCCTACAAAACTTTCTTTGTTGGTGCTAAACGTTGGTGACTCCCCTTATAGCGTGAGTGGGGCTGGAACTCTGTCCATAGATGGCTGCTCATACGTGCGAGGTTTTAAGTATCCAGAAAATACACCAGAAGAAGTCACTTGATCACAAAAAGTCCCAGGCGCGCTTATCCGGCGCAAGGCTCCGCTTGGCTGTAAATCCTGTTTAAACTGGTTTGGCTGTGGTTTGCTGAGTGCCCCGTTTAGGCACAAAAAAGCGGGTGATATGGAATTCTGCTATAGGCATGCTGGGCGGTTTTGATATTCTGGAAGCCGCGATGCTCTGGCTGGTAATCCAATAGGCGAGTAGAGAGCTACTACTGCATTTGGCGATTCCAGATTTTGCGTTGGCTCCGTTGCACTGCGTGAGCTTAACTTGGCGTTGACACAAAGGGGTTTTGATTCAGGAACGGGGTTGACGATTCGTTACGCTAGCGGTATTCAGAAACCCTCTAGATCGAAGAGTATATGACTTTCTTCGCCTGACTGGAGTCTGCTCTAGCGATTCGGTCTCCCTGAAACCCGAAAATGACTAGAACATAGGCAAACACATTCTAGTACTGTGTTAAAGTTTGCCTTATCTCATGATGGTCATCTACGGGCCAGGAATATTTACGAATGTCCTTGTCTATTAAAACCAGTCTACTCTTATAGATCACAAAGGACGCTCCCCCCGGACACCTGGCCTGCATATTTCTACAGAAGTTCGGCGAAAGACGTAATCTAGAGTAAGACAACAGAAATCGTGCGAAAGTTCCCCAGGTAGAGAAATGCATAACATTATGCTCTATCTTGTCTAAGGGGCAAAAACCCAAAGACTGACCGCGGGTTTGTCTCCCCCTGTTTCCAGGATGCATAATATTATGATCCGAAACAGCGTTCTGGAAGCCAAACACAGGGACCCTTTCGCTCGTGATCAAAGGCTTAGCGCGACCAGAGAAATTCCCCTGTTCGGACCACAGGTGCGTTTAGATAACATTACGTTACCTCTACGCTGGCCGTTGAAGGAATTTAGTACTAAGGCCAAACGTAAACAAACCTCGGGGAGGGTTTGAGAGGGTGAGAAAGTTTGGCCACGAAGGTAGAAAAATGAAAGAAAAAGAAATTACAAAATGTCCAGGAAAACAGAACATTAAAAGGAGTAATCAAATTATGGACAAGATGGTAAAATAGATTATCTGTCTACGTGACAAACACATTACATCCGGGTTTCTTAACCTCTTTAGTGCAATGGACCAGTTTGGTTGTCCGGTGAAGGATGTGGACCCCTTTGCTTGTCAGGTTAAGGCTGTGGGCCCATTTGATTGTCCGTTGAAGGCCTTGGAACCATTTGATTGTCCGTTGAAGGCCTTGGAACCATTTAATTGTCCGTTGAAGGCCTTGGAACCATTTGATTGTCCGTTGAAGGCCTTGGAACCATTTGATTGTCCGTTGAAGGCCTTGGAACCATTTGATTGTCCGGTGAAAGGTATGGACTCCCTTGATTGTCCGGTGAGAGCTATGGACCCATATGATTGTCCGGTGAAAGTTATGGACTCCCTTGATTGTTCGGTGAGAGCTATGGACTCCCTTGATTGTCCAGTGAAGGGTATGGACTCCGTAGATTGTCCAGTGAAGAGTATGGACTCCGTAGATTGTCCAGTGAAGGGTATGGACTGTAGATTCTACGTGAAGGCTACGCCTTGAAGTAAATGTTAATAAACGCATAAATAAAAATATTACATACAAACAATACATTTTACTAAAAGGAAAAATCTTTAAACTTACATATTGTCATAATAAAATATAGGAACAATATATAAGAATAACGGGTATGCAAATATCTACGATTGTTACCTGAACAACAATTTTGTTGATTATAAAACTCACATCTTTTATGTTATGTACACGGCCCCAAAGAAGTCGTGAATCCCAGAATTAGGAGATATCATTAGTTGAATTTTATGAAATTTTGTCGAGGCGCGACCCGTTCAACCTAAACACTAGGTCCATTGTTAGGTTATATTAGGGTGCAAGTACAAATACAAAAGACCGTATAGTCTGGTTATTTTTGACGTAAACAAATGTTTACAAACAGACAGACTAAAACAACATAGCCAACAGGTGGCACTATACATTAATCTCAAGAAGACACTAAATATAAGAAATACTATACCCATAAAAACAAAGGACCAAGAACCGGAACATACAAACACATTCACATGCTTAGGAATCATAGTAACATCAGATGGCGGAACAAGCAAACACTCGACAGCCGAATGAATAAAGCCAGAATTGCCTTCGCCAACCTAAACGACATCTGGAAATCCTCCTAGTAAAGTACAAACATTAAATTAAAAATATATGACAGCTGCGTAATTTATGTACTTCTATACGGTGCAGAATGCTGGAGAGTAGAAGAAAAAGAAATGTTCAAATTGCCCTCTTTTCACACAACCTGCCTAAGGAAAATTCTTCGAATTTTCTGGCCGAACACCATCACCAACTAAGAACTGCTAACTCGGAGCCACCAAGAGTACATGTGCACCATCATAGCGGATAGACGCTGGAACTGTGTTGTCCATATCCTCAGAAGATATTCTGACAAGATCAACAGAACGGCCATGCTATGGACTCCGGAAGGAATGCGAAAGCAAGGACGGCCAAGAGCCACTTGGCGGCAAACAGTGGAGGCGGAGATGCTAAGCATGAACCAGAGCTGGGGCACTACACGAAGGATCGCTGTCGACCGATCAAGGTGGAGACTTTATGTTGCTGCCCTACAAGACGCCACCAGGGGTGATGGTCGCTGATCGCTTTATCAGTCAGTGACTTACGTACCATCAGAAGAAAAAAATGATCAAATCAATCAGAAAGCCACCAACACCAACACAGGACGACTACCAAGCTATGAACAGATCAGAACAAATTGTCATTCTGCGCCTCAGAACAGGACACAACCGACTCCGCAGCCACATGTATAAAAAAAATTTAAGATTGGCAATTCAGCCATGTGTACATGTGGACAGGCACCCCAGACTGCAAAGCACATACTTCAAGACCGTCCCGAATATGATATATTAAGGCAAACCCACTGGCCCAGAGAAACAACACTGGAAGCAAAACTATACGGACCTCTGTATGAACTACAAAAGACAGTGAAGTTTATACAAGAAACAACATTGCAGATATAAACAATATATTTCAAGCGAACGAAAGAAGAAGAAGAATCAGTCAATGACCAAGGTTTAAAAGAAAATAAACCGCAGGTATTAGTCGAACTTTTTATTTTTTAATTTGTTATTATTTTTTGTGTGTGCCTTCTTAGCGGGATCACTAAGTTGTAAATATAAAAATCCAATAAAAAATTGTCAATACTGTTTTGAGTATTGACTGTTTTTCTTCTTCTGTGGATCTGTTTATTTTGGCCAACTTATTAGCCTACTTTTTTGTGTGCAGTTCTCCTACACCACAAGGATATAAACTTTTTGTGAAGTTAGTATAGGTAGTAGAGAATTGAGTTTTCCTTTTTTAAATTTCCTACTTGATTTTTTTAAAACCTTTTTCAAGTAGGCATAAACGTCTTATCACTAATTTCTACTCTACAAGATGCTAATGCAATATGGTATGTACAAGAGTGACCACTGTCCTACTGCGCACTACCAAACGGGGCTGCACGGTCAAAGTCCATCACATCAAGCGTTAACATCGCCTGGAGAGCAAAGTTAAAAAAAACGGCTTTTAATTAATTAATTTTTTTCAATCATGATCTCTCGCGGAATCCCTAGCGACCTCTCAAGGAACCTTAGGGTTCTGCGGAACCCCAGTTGACAAACCCTGGTCTATATATTTAATGCAGGATGTAGTACCTACAATTTTTCTCATGTCCGTTTCTCATTCTATTTCTCCTGATAACATTAATGACTTTTCCTAAGCATCTCATGGGGGTTTCCTCCCCTGTGCTTTGGTTAGGGAGCACGTCAGACATTGATAGCACAGAGCTGGTAAGAGTATAAGAGGAGAATTACATCCCTTTCAAAGGAGTAATTAGAAATAATATCGGATCTGACAAAAGTTGTATTATCATATGGAAAGTATTATTATCAAACCTCATATTGATTGACTAAAAAATATGCAGGTTATAAGAACATTAGTAACATAAAACAAGTTTCTCAGAAAATCTTGTCGTCATTGGAAAATGTTTACAAAATCGAAATATACTTACTTAGAAAATGTTCAGACAAATTATTTTCACAGATTTAGATTCAGGGAAATATAGATTATCTGAATGTAGACTAAACGCAATTTTCACTATGTGCTGTTCTGACTTAAAATGTGCTGTGGCCCCTTCCCCTTTAGATTCTGGCTTTAATTCTTCTCCAATGACTGTTTTGATTGGTATGCTTACTCGTCCAGAAATGGAGGAGATCAGCTCCCACAACAAACATGGGAAACAAGAATTCAGACGTCCAGGACGATCAGAGTTCTCAGGGAAGACAACATCAGACAGTCTCTGAAGGACAGAGGACTGGACGAGAACCAGACAAAAAGGAAAACAGTCGAAAGGATAGCATGGTTCTGTCTCTCTTGCTTACCTCTACACACAGTCTCTGAAGGTTCAAAGACTGACGGGGCTAGAACCAGGCCTCTATACACAGTCTCTGAAGGTCCGACGACTGATGGGACTAGAACCAGGCCTCTATACACAGTCTCTGAAGGTTCGAAGGCTGACGGGACAAGAACCAGGCCTCTATACACAGTCCCTGAAGGTTCGAAGACTGACGGGACTAGAACCAGGCCTCTATACACAGTCTCTGAAGGTCCGAAGACTGACGGGACTAGAACCAGGCCTCTATACACAGTCTCTGAAGGTCCGAAGACTGACGGGACTAGAACCAGGCCTCTATACACAGTCTCTGAAGGTCCGAAGACTGACGGGACTAGAACCAGGCCTCTACACACAGTCTCTGAAGGTCCGAAGACTGACGGGACTAGAACCAGGCCTATACACAGTCTCTGAAGGTCCGAGGACTGACGGGACTAGAACCAGGCCTCTATACACAGTCTATGAAGGCCCGAAGACTGACGGAACTAGAACCAGGCCTATAAACACAGTCTCTGAAGGCCCAAAGACTGACGGGACTAGAACCAGGCGTCTATACACAGTCTCTGAAGGTCCGAAGATTGACGGGACTAGAACCAGGCCTCTACACACAGTCTCTAAAGGTCCGAAGACTGACGGGACTAGAACCAGGCCTCTACACACAGTCTCTAAAGGTCCGAAGACTGACGGGACTAGAACCAGGCCTCTACACACAGTCTCTGAAGGTCCGAAGACTGACGGGACTAGAACCAGGCCTCTTCACACAGTCGCTGAAGGAACGAGGACTGGGCTAAAACTTGGCCAAAAGAAAGACAGTGGAAGGGATAGCATGGCACTGTCTCTCTGGCTAACCTCTACATCCCAAGGTAGAAGAGGAGCGACTAAGTAAGTAGTAAGTAAGCAAACGTACTCGAACTTCATACATTATGAAAGTGCCCTGCTTGTGACAAGCAGTGTTGATCGCTTTAAATAAATTATTTTTTCTTCTGTCTTCTTCTTCTTATCTTCGTACACTCTCAGAAGTCTACTTGAATACTAAAAAAAAAAAAAAAAAAAAAAACGCAGTGGTCAACTTGAGGCTATTTGTTATCTCCGTAGAGTTTTTTCCCGGAAAGAAGGCAACGCTATGGAAACTATTAGAGCCTTAAACAACCAAGGTTCTTACTACAAAGAAATTAGAATCCAACAAGGCGACAATATGCTCACAGGTTTAACACAGTTGAAAATGCATTTATAGAACATTTTGCTAGTGCAACTATGGTTGAAAGCCTTAACAAAGCCATATTTTATTTCAATCCTTGCAATCATGTTTCTCTACGATTGATAGTTTTTTTTTTTTTTTTTCTTGTTTCACGCTAGGGGCCGCTACTGTGCCTGTTTAATATAAAAGGTAAAAATAGTTCTTCTTCCTTCTTCCTCTTTAAAAGTAGTTCCATAGCAGATACTGATTATAAACGACAATTATGATGAACACGGTACATCAAGATGGTGGATGAGCGAAGGCAAATGAAGATCACCAAATGCTAGTCAGCCTTCCTCATGTTTCTTAAAAATGTTAAACATTTCACCTAAACTAGAAGCATCTTCAGGAGATTGGGTGACCTGCGCGCTACATAAAAAAAAAAAAAAAAATTAAATAACTTTGCCTCATTTTGGCGAGGCGCGTCCTGCTCAACCTAGACACTAGGTCCGTCGGCTATATTAGGGCGCATGTCCAAGTATAACAGACGTAGTGGTCTGGTGAATTGTCGTTACATCTTTTTTCCCTAAGAAAAGAGAAGAGGCGTGTGCTCATTTACAAACTGGTTAGACTGGAGCGTGGCTTAACCCGGTTTCGAATCCAAAACAAGTTGTAATCTTCAGACTTCGCACAGGTCATAACAGATTGGGGATACCACGTATTCAACAAGCTAAAGATAGGAACTACCGATGAGTGTAACTGTGGCATTGATATAATGACTGCTGAACATCTACTTCAAAGATGCCTAACATAAGAGGAACAGCGAAAGCACATATGGCCGTCACCAGTACCATTCCTGGAGAAGCTCTATGGAGATGTCAGCTGCCTCAGACTGACCACTGCTTTCTTTGAACATATTCAAGTGGACGTCTGAAGGTGAACAAAGAAGAAGAAACCAGAACCTTACTTTCTTAGTCGTTCCTGTTCTACGTGAGGTGTAGAGTGTTGGAAAAGAGAGCGCCATACTATCCTATCGGCTGTCTTCCTCCTGGCCTGGTTCCATTCTAGTACTCGGTCCTTCAAAGATTGTCTAATGTTGTCCTCCAGCGGACTCTGGGTCGTCCTGGAGGTCTGGATCCATGGCTCTTAGATTCCCATGCTGCAGACATGGCCAAACCATCTTAGTTGGGACTGTTCTACTTGGGTCTGCAGGGGTTAGGTTTTTTAGGCCTTGGCGTATCGTCTGGTTGCGGACCATGTCTTTTCTTGTTACTTCAACCACCTTCCTCAGAAATCTCATTTCTGAGGTTTGGATCTGGTTTTTGTGGGTTGCAGTCATTGCCCATGACTCGCATCCATATGTCAAGACTGGGACATAGGTGGAGCGGTATACCGCCATCTTCGTCTTCTTACAAACTTCTCTGAAACCAGAACCACCCGGTATTTATGCCGCGAGATGCAAGCGTTTTTACCACTCTGCCAATCGACGCCAGGGTTGGCGATTTGGATTTTTGACGCCAAATTTCAAAAATCTAGCTTTTTTTTCAAATGGCTTGGTGTCTAAAAATTCGTTTTGCTTATTGGCGTTTTTCTGGCTTAAAATTTTTTTTTTTTTAACATTGATTGGCGTCGAAAAATTCGTCTGGATTTTTGAGGTTTTTTGGCTTTTTAAAATAATTGGTTGGCGTCAAAAAGAATTCGTTTGGCTTTTTTTTTTGGGCTTTTTTATTTTTTTACTTGCTAAAATTGCTTGCACTGAAAGAAGTATGCTTGTATTTAATTATATCAAAGAAATAAAAAACATAACGATAGAGTCTATTGTAAATTGCAACCCATTATCTGAAGGTCATATAGACATCTAGGCTACCGTTTCAATCCCCTTATACAATATGACCTACTGATTATTAACTGTTTTTTATATCTGGTTGTGAACGGGAACGGTGTGTGTTTGTTGCATATAGCCATGGAAGTGAGCAGAGTCTGACAAACTGCATCGGTTTTGCATTGGATGGTGCGTAAACCATGGTTGGTTGTAATAACTCAGTGTGGTCTCTGTGTGTAACTGAAATGTATCTGCTGTTCATTGGCTTTGTGTATTCAACATGCAGTTTCCACACTACCATCACATATAGGATTTTAATTGTCAGAAATACCTCACTGGTTTCGCTATAGTGAGTTGAGACAACAATCGTATAAAGAATTGCTTTGCGTTATGAACACAGCTACAGAATCGGAACCTGCTCGAGCTGTTCCTCTCCCATTTGAAAAACCATCATCTACTAAGTGACTCGTACGAGAAAAGTTAATGTTTAATATTTTGATGAATTGGAATGAGCCGAAGACTTTTTTTTCACTACTCCTGAGCCGGGGTAGCATAGTGGCTAGTGCACTGGCTTCCTAGCTCAGTGGTCTATGGTTCGATCCCCAGATGAGTTGGGATTTTTTCAGGCCGCAAACGGCTCCTGGGTCGACCCATCCCCAACTGGGTACCAGAGCAACTTCTGGGAAGGTTAAGGCGGCCGGCGTGATGCTGACCACATCACCGCTAGTGTGCCGATGGTCAAGAAAATATGGGCCTAACACCATATTCCCAATATGCCTCAATGGGCGTGTAACGGGATCCCTCTGAGCTCAGCTTTTGAAGGAAATTTTGTTCAATTATGTTGTCATTAGTTTAGTTTCACGTTTATTTCTGTGCCACAGTTGGAAGGGGTTTTTCCTTCCATTTTCACGAGTGAATACACAGTAACTTTATAAAGCTGTTTTGTATGTAACGGAAATTCCATTTGCCGTTTCTGTATGGTTTAATGAATGCCCGAAATATTTCCGATGTTCTGTATGGTTTAATGAATGCCCGAAATATTTCCGATGTTCTGTATAAAATTTCGTTGCTAATTTTTGCTACCCATAAAAAAACTGAGCATTCGTTCGTAGAACCAGGTTTCAATTGCTTCATTAACCTATTTATTACTGTCAGGGCTTCAGAGGTATTTAATAAGTTGCGACACAGCATTTCAGAACATGTTTTCTACAGTGGTAAAAACAATGAATTCTTCTTAACCTTTCAGATAACAAGAGTTAACACAAGCACCAGTGGAACCAGAAATGAGAAGAAGACGCTGGATATGGATTGGACACACACTGAGGAAAAACCTGTTGATAGCATTAGTAACCAATCGCTTTTCTGGAATGCCCCAGATAGGAGAGATATAGAAAGACCAAATAAGACATTGGAAGAAGAACCGGAGAAGGAAATGGGGGGGGGGGGGGGGCGTGGATGGGCCTTGGGCTGATGGCCTGGGACTGGAAGACGTGGCATAAGTTTATTGAAGGCCTATGCTCCTTTTGGGAGCTGAAAGGAAGAAGAAGAACATTTCAGATCTCTGCAGAGCGTAGATTTTAATCTAGTTAGCAACCACGTGAGTGGAAGATCATCTAGGTAGTTTCTTCCAAGTTTAATCTAGTTAGCAGCCACGTGAGTGGAAGGTCATCTAGGTAGTTTCTTCCAAGTTTAATCTAGTTAGCAGCCACGTGAGTGGAAGGTCATCTGCGTTGTTTCTTCCAAGTTTAATCTAGTTAGCAACCACGTGAGTGGAAGGTCATCTGGGTTGTTTCTTCCAAGTTTAATCTAGTTAGCAACCACGTGAGTGGAAGATCCTCTAGGTAGTTTCTTCCAAGTTTAATCTAGTTAGCAGCCACGTGAGTGGAAGGTCATCTGGGTTGTCTCTTCCAAGTTTAATCTAGTTAGCAACCACGTGAGTGGAAGATCATCTAGGTAGTTTCTTGCAAGTTTAATCTAGTTAGCAACCACATGAGTGGAAGGTCATCTAGGTAGTTTCTTCCAAGTTTAATCTAGTTAGCAGCCACGTGAGTGGAAGATCATCTAGGTAGTTTCTTCCAAGTTTAATCTAGTTAGCAGCCACGTGAGTGGAAGGTCATCTAGGTAGTTTCTTCCAAGTTTAATCTAGTTAGCAGCCACGTGAGTGGAAGGTCATCTGAGTTGTTTCTTCCAAGTTTAATCTAGTTAGCAACCACGTGAGTGAAAGGTCATCTGGGTTGTTTCTTCCAAGTTTAATCTAGTTAGCAACCACGTGAGTGGAAGATCCTCTAGGTAGTTTCTTCCAAGTTTAATCTAGTTAGCAGCCACGTGAGTGGAAGTTCATCTGGGTTGTCTCTTCCAAGTTTAATCTAGTTAGCAACCACGTGAGTGGAAGATCATCTAGGTAGTTTCTTCCAAGTTTAATCTAGTTAGCAACCACATGAGTGGAAGATCATCTAGGTAGTTTCTTCCAAGTTTAATCTAGTTAGCAGCCACGTAAGTGGAAAATCATCTAGTAGTTTCTTCCAAGTTTAATCTAGTTAGCAGCCACGTGAGTGGAAGGTCATCTGGGTTGTTTCATCCAAGTTTAATCTAGTTAGCAACCACGTGAGTGGAAGATCATCTAGTAGTTTCTTCCAAGTTTAATCTAGTTAGCAGCCACGTGAGTGGAAAATCATCTAGTAGTTTCTTCCAAGTTTAATCTAGTTAGCAGCCACGTGAGTGGAAAACCATCTGGGTAGCTTCCGAGCAAAAAAAGAAGGAGCAAAGAGTGGTTTGAACCATGTCGCCTTAGTAAGTCTTCTTTCACAATGACAACATCAGGGTCATTACAGAGAAGTGAGAAATACGGAGTGGCAGGTAATATTTATGGACTTGTAGTAACATGAAATAAGCCAGTCATCATCATTATCACTCCCAGGAGTTTACGTCTTCAATAAACTTATGCCAAGTCCTTATGTCGCGTGCTATCAGGTCAAGGTCTTTCCGTGTCTTCCTCATCATTGTCTTTTCTGTCTCCAGTTCTTTTCTCCGTGTGTTTTCGCTGAACAATGGAAGGGAGAGAATTGACGTGCCTACAAAAGTTTAGAAGTATAGTTAATTTTTGTTCTAGCTTGGGATTTGAATTATTATTATTTTTTATCGCCCCTGCCTCTTTTCTAACTAGCTGCTACTTATTCTCAATGTCGTTCCTATTTTTAACATTGTTTTCTAGTGGCAGAATGGTTAGAACACTCGAGGCAAAAGGGGCCGAGTTTAAAACTAGGTCGAGCAAAATAAAACTACCCGGTGTACTGGTGAGTGACCAGTTTCCGTCCTCACTCCCTTTGCCTTCCTTAACTCAAAAGCAGAGTCAAATACCCATTTACAGCTGGGTAGACTGGCGCGTGACGATACCAGGTTTCGATCCCAGATCACTGTAACCGTGCCAAGGCAGGAAAGCGATGTAATGGCTTTCTAATTGTACGCTCTAAAAAAAGTAATATGTAAGGGGAAAAAATGTATTACTAAAATGTGTCATGGACGTTGTCTCACTTTGATGGAATGAGAAAATAGATGACTAGAAAAAGATGAAGAAACTGAGAAGGTCAGCGGAGGCGATGACAATCATGTCGCAAGAACGATAAGAATCCCATACAGCTATAGAATGCTGAGACAACTAACGACAGAAGTTTGCTAGGAGTTAATGGGCACGTTAATATTGAAACAAGAGTTCAGTCAACGTTTTAACAGATACGTGGTGTGAGTTATCACCATCGTTACACTTGGAACTGCCCAAGGAGCATAGGCCTTCATCAAAGTCATGCCAAGTCGTCCTCCTGTCCTCCTGTACTGTGCCATCCGTCTCAAAGTTGTTCCATGTCTTTTTTATATTTTTCATTTCTCTTTCCAGTTCCCCGTTCTGCATGCTATTCGGACTCCCATTATTTCTCTTTCCCTGGGGATTACAGGACAAGGACTGCTATGTAAGGCTATCGAGTTGTTTCCTCAAAGTTTTTATATCCTTCGCCATCGTTTTCTTAATTCCTTTCAATTATGTCTTCAGGTCCAATCTCCGTGTGTTTTTTTCAGTCTGCGCATACATATCTTTCACTGGTAATTACAGGATAAGGACTGTCATGTAAGGCTATCTACCAGTTTTCTAAATATGTCATATTCTTTACCCAGCGTCTTCTCATCTCCTGTTGGCCTCTGGGACCCGTCTGCTTTTAGTGATAAGTTCTTCTTCTTCTTCATACACTCTCAGACGTCCACTTGAATGTTTTCAACAACAACAAAAACAGTAGTCAGTTTGAGGCTATTTAAATCTCTGTAGAGCTTTTCCACGAATTGTACTGGTATCGGCCATATGCGCTGTCTCTGTTCCTCATATGTTGGGCAACTCTGAAGCAGATGTTCAGCAGTCATTTTATCAGTGCCACAGTTACACTGATCGGTAGTTCCTATCTTTAGCTTGTTGAATAGATGGTATCTCAATAAGTTCAGCATTGATGGTAGTACCATATTATTTCAGTCCTTTTATTATACTCAAGCACCAACGTGAGAACAGGCGCATTAAAAAAAACCACCAAAACAACAGGCAAAAATCATAACAAGAGCAGCCGAGGAAGACACAACCAGAAAATGGAGAATACACTAAAACTATGAAATTCCAGAGACAAAGGAAATGATTAATGAGCACGACAACAGTGACCTGTGGTGAGACACGTTTGCCCGCGACACTCGCAGGACGATAATGAACTGTTGGTTTATATGTCTTCAGTTCGGCACCAACTGTCGACGTCTCCTGGACCTGGCGCCTCTTCTGCTCAGCATATTCATTAGAGAGGAAGGGGATCTCCCCGACCGGAAACTATCGGTGTGGGTCACGCGATGTTTCTATCAATCAGACAGAATCATGGGATAGCTGCTGTGGAGAATACATTAACAAGAGGCTGCAATCTAGAGGCGTTTAGTCCAAACTATTATTATTTTTTTTTTTTTTTAAATGCTACTACATGGCGTTTTTCTCTTCATATTTGTTACTTTCTTTTATTTCTAATTTCTTTCTTTGTTTTTCAGTCTATAAAAATCATTTCTTGCTGTCGTTGTGTGATATCTTTTCCTAGAACTATTTCTTTTCCACGAAATGGTAGACTGGCGAAAAAGTCAACGATTAATTAGATTCTCAACCTGTGGTTGTGACGGGTCGGGTGAATGTGTGTGTACCTAGAAATGTAGCGACTCAAGCAACAAACATACACCTCCGTCAGGCTCATTGTCCAGGTAATAATTTATGATAAATCAACTCTTGAGGCCAGTTCAATCTTCATAGATTTATATAACGAAGCAAGTCACAATGAACGTAGGGCAATTACGGTCACAGGCGACACATCAAAATTCATAGTATTTCATGACAACTCTGATACTCAGAAAACGACACCAACAATCTACTTCATTACCAAATCCGCTTCACAACATCACTGGCCCTCTAGTCGCCCACTTCTCTTCTCTAGCCATCCACCCTTCTGTTCTAGTTCGCTACTCGTGGTCCAATGCCTTCTAACACACACCCCTGTCCACTCGTTCCATTTCCCCCATGATCACCATAACACGTGAAACTCTTACACTCTTCATTGGGCACCATTCAATAGTACAAGTTTGGTGCTTGGCGAAATTCCCGCTCACAACATCGCTCGTGGCAACAATTATCACAGCGCAAGCATTCACTAACTCACAACAACTCAACATCCCATTTAAACTCGCACTGGAGCAGAGGATCATTCATTCAAGCACACGAACTCAAAACACTCATTGACAGTAATCCACGGACACTTTAGGGGTCCAAGTGTGGATTCTATATGGTCTGTGGACAGAGGTGGATCTACTATGAAGCTAATGAAATGTTGAGCTTCAGGACCACCAAATCTTGTTTTCTCTACAATACGTTTCTTTTCCACCCCCAATTTTTTAATAAAAGGGGCCCCCCCAAATATAAATCTGTGGACATAACCTAAGATTTAAAGTGTAAAATCTTATATGTATATTTTTCCATAAAGGGGCCCCCATAGCCTTCATTTGACCATAAAAGGGGTCCACAGCCTTCATTTGACCATAAAGGGGTCTACAGCCTTCATCAGACAATCAAAGGGGTCTATAGCTTTCATCAGACTATCAAAGGGGTCCACAGCCTTCATTTATTAACAATAAAAACTTTCATCGAACTTTCAAAGGGGTGTAACTCATTTTTTCTCTATTTTACGCCCATATTTTACTATTTAAGCATACGTCTCCTTAACAGCTCTTTACCATTCTGTGTGGTGGCCACCCGCAACAGAAAGTGTTATTTCCCAGGATTTATTTTGCATTTGCTTCAGAGGGAGCTTATCTCCATAGCCTTAGTATAACCCACTTAGGTGGAACTGTGTAAGTTTTTCCTAGCGGAGAAGTGGATTACCTGCAAAGCATTGTCTACCTTAAAGGACCGGCCGTGTTCATTATTGAGAACTGGGGGCGTAACCGCTTTAATTAGATAATACCTTGCTGTGAGAAAGTGTACGGTGAGGCGATTTGCTTGTGTGTGATTGAGCAAATCGGTGTGTTAGTTTGTTTTCTGTGATTGTGATTTTCTTGCCTTCAGAGTTAACGAAGGCCTTGCTTATTTTCTTTGATGTTGTGGTTTTACTTTAATAAACATAATATCTATGATCTGTGGTCAGAATCTTTTCTATTCTGTCACGTGATGTTTGCTGTTTGTCCTTACTGTAGTAGATTAGTCTATTAGCATAGAATGACGGGTGAGAGATTGACATCTTAAAGTCAGTCGCAGTATGGTAGAGAAGTAACCACTTTGAGATCAGAACATATCTCACTACTCTCCAGAAGTCATATCTCTATCCATAATTTCATTAGTGACTCTTTTCTCCCTATTTCACATTATATCATTCATAGTCTGTCTACACTCAGACATTCTCTGTTTATCCATACTCTCGACAAGGGGTCCATAGCACACACACAAAAAAAAACGTTAAGAAAGCCAGACTTTGAGTAACATCAACATCGTTTTTCCCCGACTGTCCGCCTGTACGGCTTTCTATCTACTTAATTGCTTGCCTGCCTGCCCGTCTGTGCATTAATCTACGTAACTATAAACCTTTCTATCTACATATCTATTTGTTTACCAACCTACTGTGGCAGAGATTTTATGATTAATAAATTTCTATTATCTTTTCTTTATTCTACACTTGTCTTTTACCTTCTTTCGCTCTTGTACCTTTTTTCGCATACGCTCGATTGTTAACGAATACTCTCCCATTCAAACCTTTGTCTTTTCCTTTCTTATTTAGCAACGCATTTTATTGCTGTTAAGCTAAGTTCTTTGATGAGAGAATCGAATCGTGTTAATTCGTTCTCGACAGGGATAAGAAGTAAGACTATCGTCTTTTATTTTTCTCTGATCTGTTCGCCTATAGTTAATTATTCTCGGTGAAAGATTTGAGATGAAAGACATTGATCGCTGGGAACGGCCATATGAAGTAGAATGTATGAAACGCACACTGTGAGTTTTATTGTCGATGTCTGATCAGATCGAGAGAATTTACTGTAGGTGTTAAGTCTGGTTTCGGCAAAGGTGTGTAGAATTCGTTTCATTCGTAGAATGTGCAAGGGAATATGTAAATCTGGAAGTAGGTGCTAACATCTGGCAAATGAATCGGTTCGGGTTATAGACTAAACCTTCCCTTGATTTCTGAGAGATATATACCCGAGAAATTTAACTAAATTCATCCAGTAAAGCCAGAAAGACTAGAACCATCTAGCTGTCGATTCCTAAGATCTCTGTTAATAGAAGTATCATTTAGTTGGTCGATTGGAGATAACTTATTTCTGTGCTAGTGGTAAAAATATATGTATCTAGTAATGTTGAGTGATTTAAGTGGTAGATCGCCTATTTCATTTTCACTAGTTTATTTCTGTGCAGAGGGGTTAAATGATAAGTCAGTTATATTCTCTAAGTTTACTGTGTTACAGTGGATAGCAAAATAAATTATAATTTCTAGCCAAAACTCATTCAGCTATAAATAAATTTAATTAAATTGCTAGTAACCAGTCGGTGAATATTTTAACTAAGTAAATGATTCATCATTGAGTATTGACGAGATACGTATGCATTTCTAATTCATGATGATTGATTCTTTTAATGACTAGAATTTATTTCACGGAAGTTTTAAACGATGAGACAAGCTCTAAGCTTATAGTTTCTGATTTAAGTTAAATAACCGAAGTGAATATTATATTACCTAAACTGATTCAAGCGACATTAACAGTAATCTGAAAATATAGTTATAAAGTGAACGCTCCCCGGAACATTGGAAGAAACCTGTATCTGCAGAGCTGGGATTCTCTTTATCAAAAGAATACAGATTCACTGTAGAGGTGTGTCCTGAAGTTTGCGCCAGAAGGCGAAAAACATCACGTTTGTAGGTAAGAAAGTACGTCAGGGGCCCCTGTGAATGAACAGAGAGAAAGCAGAACGAGTGATTCTTTCATTTATTTTTTTATTCATGCACCCACTTTGAAATTTCTTTATGAAATTTTTGTTGCTAAATGCTGATTTCCTCTTAGGATAGATTAATATATCAACTCTGTTCTTAACTATAGAGGGAAATCTTAGACCATAGCGTATAAATCTGTGACTCTTTGGGGCTATAACTTTTCTTCTAACGGGATCGTGGGCTAAACAGAGGGGGAAAGGATTACACCTATGAGTCTATTATTCTTTTAGTAATTCTTTGACCTATATGTAATTATATGTGCTTGATATTCTAATTTATTGTTGTGTTGAATTTTCTTATGATAAATAAAATTTACATAAACTTATTTAAGTGTGTCGGTCAGCTCGTCCCAAAATATCTATATTCCATTGTTATAGTTTTCACGTCTGTGCGTCTAACTGTCGTCACTTATGTGTGTGTATGTGAGTGGTATATATATATATATATATATATATATATATATATATATATATATATATATATATATATATATATATATATATATATATATATATATATATATATATTAATATATATGTTCTAATAGACTGTCTGGCACATCTAGTTCTGTTGTAGAGATAGGCTGAAGGAGAGAAAAAACTTCTCAAATTTAGGGACAGACTCTATTAGTTTTCCACCATCTCACTCGTGAAAATCTATTTTTTTTACATTACCTCTCACTGAGCTATCACTTGTTCTAATCTATTCAGAAGGGACTATGTCTATGTCTTAATTCTCCTATCAAAAATCTACGACACCTACCTATACGACAGGGCAGGACGACCGACCGACCGACAGAGAGACAGACAGACAGACAGACAGACAGACAGACAGACAGACAGACAGATAGATAGATAGGTAGATAGATAGATAGATAGATATAGACAGACAGACAGAGAGGTAGGTAGGTAGGTAGGTAGGTAGATAGATAGATAGATAGATAGATAGATAGATAGATAGATAGATAGATAGATAGATAGATAGATAGATAGATAGATAGATAGATAGATAGATGACAAAACCCCTCCCTCACTCATATTTTTCGGAACCTAACAGTGTAAAGGAGATGAAAGGACCGAAACGCATGTCTGACGGGAGGACTGCCTCTGGTGATCAGACTTCCCCCACTTGTAACGCACTGTATAGTTTCCTGTCAGCGAACCAGGTCTGCTTTGTGAATACATTCTTATTTTTTTCTCCCTCACACCTTCTCCGGTATGTGTATGTGTGAACGCATATAGTTGTATGCGCGCGCGCCTCTTCATATAAAGTTATCTCAGCTAGAACAGATTATGGGGGAGGCACGCGCACACACACACACACACACGCACACGCGCACACACGCACACACACGCACACCCGCACACACACACACACACACGCACACACGCACACGCAACCACAGTTAATGATTCTCCCCTATTTTCTATTCCTCCATACGCAGCAACATTTCGACAAATCACAATCTTAGCCTTTTTTACAATCATCCTTATTTTCTTATTTCTAATTAAAGCAAGATTTCTTTGAAAAAATAAGATAATTTTTTTTTTCTTTCACAAAATTGCTAGAAATCCCCCCCGACCGTCTTAGCCAACCGTCAAAGCAGTCAGTGGCCATTACGCCTAGTGGCGTCTTAGGGCAACAGCAGATAGGTTTTCTTTGCCATTGTTTCCCATCACGCCTATTGGCGTCTTTAGGGCAACGGCAAATCAATCCATTTGCTGTTGTTTCCGTAATCGAAGTGACTGGCAAACGGGTGATCAGCCCGTTGGTTCCCTCTCTTTTAGTCACATTTATTTCTCTTTATTTCCATCCCCTTTTCTGGCTATTTCCTCCCCATCACTCTTTGAAACCTATCTCCGGGTATTGCTGAAAAATAACGTATGACTGACTGTCTTTTTTTAAAAATCGAAAATATATCATTCCATCATTCCCTCCCTAAAACTATTTCCTCCTGCCCTCTCTATCCCTCTTTCAACTGCATTTCAACAAAAGAGTCTGCGAAAACGCATTCGTTTTTTTTTCTCTTTTCATGAATAAATAAAATAAGCTCGTTCTCTGCCTCTCTAACTCTCTCATTTCCTCTTTTTTATGTGTATTTTGTTTTTTGCCTTCCAAATTTGCCCGACGCATAATTCATCATTCACTGGATTTTATTTTCCTCTCTGTCAATCCTTTATAGAGAGCATCCACATGCTTCTAATACAAGGGTTCCCATCTTGAGTTACGAGAGGCTGGTCATGGGGTAACATTTAAACAACTGTACGATGTTAAATAACAATGTTCTTGTGTGCCAAATAAAGATGCCGTTGAGAATAATTAATTAGTCTATTTATTTTCTTCTTTGCGTATGCATGGTAAACTCCATAATTTTTTCTGTTCTCTTACTTACTTACTAAGTCGTTCCTCTTCTACCCTGGAGTTTAGAAGTTTGCCTGAGAGAGTGTAATACTATCCAATCGGCTGTCTTTCCCATGCCTGGTTCCAGTCTCGTCTTTGATCCTTCAGAGATTGACTAATGTTGTCTTCCCACAGAACTCTGGGTCGTCTTGGAGGTCTGGATCCCTGGCTCTTAGTAATCCATATTTGTCGTGGTAGCCGATCTTCTTCCATTCTGCAGACATGGCCAAACCAACGTAATTGGAACAGTTCCACTTGTGTCTGCAGGGACTGGGTTTTGAGTCCATGCCATATCGTCTGGTTGCGGACCATGTTTCTTTTTGTTACTTCAACCACCTTCCTCAGATACCTCATTTCTGAGGTTTAAAGCTGGCTTTTGTGGGTTGTAGTCATTGCCCTGACTCAAATCCATAAGTCAAGACTAGATTGGTTTCTCATACCGTATAAACGTCAAGAGAAGATTCATTAAAAGCTAAGCTGGAATACGTGGACAAACAAAGCTTGGGAGTCCTCGCTCTAATACATGCTCTGACAAAACAGTTTTTGCACATTCCACCATTATGCATTACAGAGACATGACGGGACTCCAACAAAAATCAGCAATTTGTCGACGGGCACTCGACCGAGAATGTCAGGAAAAGCAATGGATTGATTGAAAATATCGATTCCCAAGACTTTGAAGAGTTGAGACCATCCAGTTTCTGAACTCTCAAACATTTTAGTTCACAATCTTCAAAGATGACATGAGGGGCAGTTAACCTGTGCTTGAATGGACAACTCGTGCAGATGATAGAATAAAGGGCAAATCTTGCATTCTGTATCTCAGACCTTGACCTTTGGGGAATGTGACATCTTTTGATTGTTTGGTTTTTTTAAAAAATCCACTTTTATTTAAGAAAAAATCTTATAGTATATTTGTCACGTTTCAAATATTTATGTTCCACTCATTGTAGAGTCTAGAACACTCCATGCAGCTCCCATTCGTGGTATATTGTAACCATTCACGTTTAGACCAGCTTTGACCCAGCTGATTTTATATAAGAACTAAAGCAATATAAAAACAGGTAGAAGTAACTCCATTAAAGCAAGTGTTTAATTAAGGGAAGTAATTAACTACTAATACAAACCGTGTTTCGTATTTGAAGGGGTAGGCATCGGATGGTGAATGGGGATGTGACGATTAAATTAACGTGTTTCTTCAAACACTGTCACACATGTAAATAGTGCAGCAGTGACCGTCCACTTTTGCCCCCCCCCCCCATTTTGGGTTATATTTTTTGCTACACGAATGGCGGATTAGCTTCAGCAATTACCATGCGAGCCGTTTTGCAATTAAGCACGGTGGAACAGAGCGAAGTGCGCAGCATGGTGTAATCGTTCTTTGATCAGGGAAACACGCGGGCAAGAGGCCAGGCGTTAACAGTTTCTTTGAGGAATCTAGGGCGATAAGTCTGAGACGTACCTTGGATTGTTACATTTCAGGGGAATTAACTTACGTAGCTGAGATTCGGCAGGGCGGAGATAATGAAAGACAAGCCAGAGGTCGTCGGTCGGCAGAGGTGAAGAAAAAAAACCTTTCATTCAGGAATCGAACCGTAGATTTGCCCGGTCCTGGCAGTAGGTGCGACTTTCGCATTAAGGAGCGAAAGAACGGCATCTAGGGATATATATCTCGTCTCCCCAAATGTCAATATCATTTGCTCAGAGAATTTTCTGAAATAACTAGCTCGATATCCTGAGAGTTTTCGTACAAAGTGAATTACTTAGATTCGTGGAGTTGTTTCCAGCTTTCTCTGTTTTGCGGTAATTTATATACTAGCCTTTGTGATTTAATGTGTTTAAATTTTATTTCACTGGGATTTTCGGTGTAAATTGAATAGCGTATTAAATAACAGATAGCTAATTTTTCCAGCTGTAACGTAAATTTAATTACTCGCGATTCCCCAGAAGAGATTCTTAAATTGACTAGTACATACATTAAATAACTGTCTACTGACGGAATATATATTTACGTCTATCCATTTTATGTAATTTTATAAATGACTAGTGTTCATATCACGCGTTAAAAGCGATAGGATAAGCTAGACATTTGTGGTTTATAATCTAATTTAATAACGGAGTGGTTAAAGAGGTCTTACCTTAACACGTGTTAGATATAATATTGATATTATGGTTAAATGTTTATATTTCTTTCCTAAAATCTAAGCTGATCAAAAACCCAGCGAACTAGCGGTCTTATGGTCATATGAAATTATGGTCATATGAACTTATGTCTTATGAACTATGTTCGTATGGTCCGTTGGCCTTATCAGTTTATAAGCAACCTGAAACTTTATAATATTGTTGAGTCTTCGTGCTATGACCTGTGCGGTCCATTTTCTTCATTTTATGAGAGAGACCAAACTAGAACAATAATTGTAAATGTTAACTGGACCAGAACTATACCAGATTTTACCTATATCGATCTCATCAGCCAGCTGTGGCAAAATATATTGTCAGCAACATTTGTGTAACATATTATAGTGTCTCAGGAACCAGAGGCTAGACAACACAGGAAATATATATGCATTATTCCTCCTATGTCGGCGATCACCACGTATGAACCTTACTCCAACCCACTGAAGGCAGAGATACAGTATTTATCCAGGAAAAAAAACAACAATTAAATCACCAACTCCAGCGACTACCGTTAAATTTGCAGTCAGCAACTACGGCTAGTCTAAGGCTGGATTTGGCACAAATTAATATGACACTGAATAGTCTTATTACTTATTAGTGTGTATTTCCACGGAATGCCTGCGACAACTATTGGGTAAGCGAATATGAATGTGGCCACAGTATGAAGGATTGAATGAACTGAAACAGAGTAACATAATTTTCTGTTGTTACCACTATCATACAAATCTTTTCTTTTGTTCTTACTAACCTGAGTATTTACGGGATAGATTAATTAGGAACTTGTTCTTTGTTTTCTTTACTGACTATTCCATACACTTATTGTTAACTTTTGATCTTTTGGGTTAATTAACCTCTGTTGGGATCTTCTTTTCTTTTCCTTTACCAGAGGGGAGAACCTATTTGATTAATTTTCATTTTGTCTGTAAACCATGATCTATTGATGTATATGATTTATGTTGTAAAGTTCTAGTGATAAATAAACTTAATAAACCTTAAGTTATTGTGTTGGTCAACCCCTGCCCATATCTGTTATCCATAGTTTGTTTTCACGTTTGTGCGTATTTGTCACAGAATTGTGTGCATGTGGGTGCAGTGTAACTTGTATTTTGTACAAGGAGAGAAAGTGCGTCTGATTTAAATATAGTCGTACAGATAGGCTGGATTAGAGAAATTATTCAATCCAGAGACTGTTCTTTCTCTTACACTATCACCTCGTGTGAAAAAATATTTCTTACACCTTACTCTCACATAGTTATCACTATCACCTCTGCTCAGACAGGACCATAAACATTTCAGACCTATCTTATAAAATCTACGACATAATGGTCGCTCGTCCGTAGGATTTGAGCTACATCTGCAGCAAGCACGACATAATAGAGGGCTTGCTCCAGGATTGAACCTAAGTCTGAGTCTAGATAAATGTCTCAAGTCTGATATTGAATCTGAATTTTCATCTAGATAGAGTGTGGTGTGTTTGTTTCGCGAGTTAAGGAATAAAAATAAGTATCCCCTAGACAACGATCTTAGTTACTGGATGTTTGACCACACACACATATAGGACAGTTTTTCTTTCCACAGCATCATAGAGTTACGTGCATTTGTTCTGATTATAATCTTTGTCAGATATTTGAGATATGATATATGATAATTTTGTTCATGACCGCTAGTACGCGTGATTGTTTAACAATCCCTAGGTTTTTTATAAGAAGTAGAAGATTTTGAGCTAAGCTAAGGACTGCATTCTGACCACATCAAGTTAATAGCGTCCCTAACTCTATAAACTGACTTCTAGAGTGGACGAGTTTTGGTGGATTTATAAAATAAGGAAAATGTTTTTTTCTCCTGCATTTTTATATTAAAACTTTTTTTAATCCACCGGTAGCAATAGTAGTTTTTCCAGTATTGGCCTGATCTACCATTTATTTGGCTTAGTCGTCTGTATTAGGAGCCTAGAGCCAGGTATTAACAGAGATAAATTAAATAACTGATAACGGGACAGGAGGTATATAAGTTAAATAATATTATTTTTTTTTGGTTTTTCTCGTAAGTTGGTTATAGATAGAGTTTTTCTCTCCTTCTTTTCTTCTTCTTTCCTCGGGTTAGTCACATTCAGTTATTTGCCATGGCTGAGCGTGCTAAACTTAAAGCAATGCTAAGAGAGGAAGCAAAGGAAACAGGATTGCAAGGAGAAGAAGTGACCGTGTTTGTCAACAAAGAATTTGACAGATATGACGCGGAGAAGAAAGTAACAGAAGCTAGGGAGAAAGTAGCACAAGATAGAGCGGAGAAGAAAGAAGCGGAAGATCGTCAATTGGAACAGAAGAAAATTGAGGCAGAAATGGAAGCTCGCAGGGCAAACGAAAGAGAGAAGGAGAGACAACACGAGGAACGAGAAAAGGAGAGACAACATGAGGAAAGAGAAAATGAGCAACGACGACAGCATGAATTGGCGCTTAAGGCTCTAGAGGTCCAAAATCGTGGTGCTATGTCTTCCTCTAGCAATGGAGAGTCTCCATCTCAGTCGCAGGTAACTGATCTCCCCAGCACTCAATCTCCTCAACTAACAGCTATGTCTTTTGCCCCGGAATCCTTCCCAAGCCCAATGAGAAAATTGACTCGCTTCTATAGAAATTTGAGTGAATGGCGACACTGTATGGGTTAGAGAGTTCCCGATGGTGCCTAAAGCTTTCACAGGATTTGAAAGGTAGCGTTTATGACGTCTACGTAAAACTGGGAAGCAGCCATCAAGACAACTACGACATGTTAAAGAAGGCTTTACTGGAGCGTTTCGAAATGAACGCTCGCAAATTTTTGCACCTGTTTAGAAACAGCCGGAAGGAAAGCACTGAGACATTTCCCCAGCTCTCTTCACGCCTGACGGACTATTTAACAAAATGCATAGAACTGTCCGAGCTCCCTCTCACCTATGAAGGACTTCTGGAATTTGTTCTTACAGAACAAATAAAAACCACTTTGTCAAACGAAACCCGTAGATTTCTGGCTGAACAAGGCGCAGTAAAGTTGGATGACATTCTCAGTAAGTCTGAACGCTACGTAAATGCTTTGGCCGAGCTTCCCAGCGCAAAACGCAAGCCGACAGAGGAGCCTTCTCTAAAAAATAATCTGGAGCAGTCTTCCCACTCTTCCCATCATCATAATCAACGAGAAACTTTACCTCAGAACCCTCCCCAGAAAAATTTGAAATTCTACAAAACCAGATACCCCACCAACAAGAATTCTGATCAGCCTGACCGGCTTACATGGCATAGCCACCAGAAAGGTCAAGACAAGGGAAAGACCCCTGCACAAGGGACATCTGATCAGAGCAAGCACACCGGGACGAATAGAATCGGTTGCTTGTTAACAGACTCGCAACGGAGAATTAGTGTCAGTGATTCTCAACCTGAGGGTGAGCGGCCCTCAACGCGAGGAACTGTTTATTTGAACGGGACTTCAATATCTTGTCTTTTTGACACAGGGTTATCTTTTGATTGTATTATCGCAAGGCATTTGGTCAAACCTGGTCAAGAGACAGAAGACACCGTCAAATTATGTGGAGTTTTCAAGAGTGATGCACACAAGACGCTTCCCATCGCATTGGTGGAGATACACTCTGATTTTGTCAGAGGTGTTATCAAAGCGGCTATTATGGATGATCCTATCTACCCAGTCATACTTGGATGTAGATATGTGTTTGTTGGGAGACCTAAATAGCCGATTGTGGCAGCAGTGACCACAAGAGGGCAAACCAAGAAGGAACGGGAGCCTGTGTCAAATTTGTTACCTAAGGAACTGAAAGAGGCGCAACAAAAGGACCATACCTTGGAACCCTGCTTTAGGAAACTGCCCATGGCCAAGGACCCCAGACACAACGGAGACATCTTTTCTAAGGATGGCGTACTATATCGTAGAAGGGACAACCCTGATCAAGGGCATAATCAGCTCCTAGTACCGACGCAGTACAGAGACCAAATCTTAGAAATGGGACACTCTCTTCCCTTTAGTGGACATATGGGACAAAACGCCACTATTCAGCGAATATCGACTCACTATTGGTGGCGAGGAATGAACACTGATATTATCAGATACGTGAAATCCTGTGCCAAGTGCCATCGGGTGGTACCCAAGCATTGGACACCAGCAGTTCCCATGGGTGAATTGCCAATAGTGGGGACTCAATTTGAACGGGTTGCTGTCGACATTATAGGACCCTAGAAAGGACTAAAAGAAGGAACAGGTTTATCCTGACCTTAGTCGACACATGCACTATGTGGGCCGAAGCTATACCGCTAACATGCACGGATTCCAAGCATGTCGCAGATGCCCTAGTGCAGATCTTTACTCGGTTGGGATTCCCTCAACAAATTTTGACGGATTATGGATCCCAATTCCGTAGCCTGTTAATGGAGGAGATCTTTAAGATCTTGAGGAACCAGCACATCTACACAAGCCCTTATAATCCGGCCGGAAGTGGGTTAGTAGAACGTGTTAACGGAAGCCTCACCATGATGTTACGTAAGCTGGGACAAGAGAAACCTGAAGATTGGGGCCTTTTCATTCCTGCAGCCTTATTCGCCTACAGGGAAGTCCCCCAGGCCTCTATAGGTTTACCACCAGCTACCCTTTTATTCGGCAGACCTATTAAGGGCCGCTAGAAGCCTTACTCCGGTCACTGACAGACCAGAAGGCTGACGAGACAGTCGTCTCAGCCAGCAAATATGTATCGGAACTTAAAGGAAAGGTTACAACTAGGATGGGATTTAGCAACAACCAACCTTAAGAAAGCACGCGCAAAGCACGCTAAACGGTATAAATAAAGCGGCGAAAAAGAGAGAACTCCAACCAGGGGAGAAAGTTTTGTTGCTACTGCCAACCTGATGCAACAAACTTTGCATCGGATGGCAAGGGCCGTTTAACGTCCTTAAAAAGATCTCCCACACTAACTACAAGATCTCTATTAAAGGAAAGGAGAAGGTCTACCACGTAAATCTGCTAAATAAATACTTGGGAAGACCTGTGCCGTCCTCCGAACATCTCCTGGCGGTCGCCATAGCAACAGAACATGAGGAAGGTGACGATAGTTGCATGGAATATCCATTGCAACAAACGGAATCTTTCCAAGATGTAAAATTCGGTGACAATCTCTCTGAAGCACAACAGACAGAAACGAGGGCGCAACTGAAACAGTACACAGCAGTTTTAACAGATGTACCTGGTCGAACACATCTCGTAGAGTTCGATATGAAACTGACAAACGAGACACATGTGCAAACCAGAGTTTACCCTATTCCGTATGCTAAAGCTGATACGCTATGCGGAGAAATAGACAAGCTACGGCAAGCAGGAATTATCAGTGAGTCTACCTCTCCTTACAGTTCGAGTGTTGTACTGTTACAGAAGCCCAATAAGGAAGTTCGACTGTGCATAGATTACCGTTTACTTAACATACTAACGGAATTCCAGCCAGAACCTCTCCAGAGCGCTTCTAAGCTGTTCACCAAGCTTAGCAGGGCAAGAATTTTCTCCAAAATTGACCTGAGTAAAGGTTATTACCAAATACCTGTCAAGGAGGAAATTAAGCCCTGTTAGCTTTCAGCACCAGTGAAGGACACTATACCTTCAACGTGATGCCATTCGGATTGCATAACGCACCGGATGAGAAAGCTTTTAGAACCCTTGCAAAGTCCCCATATCCATAATTTCATGGATGACATATTAATTGCAACGGAAACCTGCGATGAAAATATTGCTACGGTTGCTATGCTCCTCAGGAGACTACAGAAAACTGATCTCACAGCCAGACCTAGCAAATGTCTAATCGGATTTGAAAAACTTGACTTCCTGGGGCATACCATTTCTCAAGGCTGCTTGTGGCCAGTTGCCAAGAACATTGAGAAAATAGTTGCAGCAAAAAGACCCCGAACGAAGAAAGACTCACGTTCATTTCTATCATTGTGTGCATACTACCAGAAATTTATTAACAATTTCAACGGACTAACGGCACCCCTTGCTGACCTTACCAAAAAGGGGCGACCGGAAACAGTTATTTGGGATGCTAAGTGCGAACACGCTTACGTCACTCTCAAACAACAGCTGTCCGAATATCCAATTTTATGGCTACGTGACCTTAAGAAGCCTTTTATATTGCGGGTTGTCGCATCGGGTCAACTCTGCTATAAGCAGATGACAATGATCCGAACCTGTTATTCCCAGTCGCTTATGGCAGCCGAAAATTGAATACAGCAGAACGGAAGTATTCCACAGTGGAGAGAGAATGTCTGGCACTCGTGAGTGGTATCAGGAAACATCACGAATATCTTTACGACGTTTCATTTACAGTACAGACGGACCATGCCCCACTGGCTTTTCTTGGAGCGAATAAGGAATTCAACGCGAGAATTATGCGGTGGGCGTTGTTCCTAAGTGTGTATGCTTTCAAAGTAGAATACATACCAGGAAAACAAAATGTGGGAGCAGATTTTATGAGTCGAAATTGGAGCAGTGAGGAAGAAAGGGAAAGTGAAGGTAGCAATCACTCGCAAGATACGGATAACAGCAGAGCTATTTTCATAGAGGAGACATGAAAGGGTTTCATGTCTTCAAGCCCGGACGAAAGTTCACATATGGAAATAGCGCAGCAGTGACCGTCCACTTCCTTCCCCCCACCCCTCTCCCCATCTAGGGTTATATTTTTTGCTACATTAACGCCTGATTCACTATCGCAATTAACACGCGAGCCGTCTGGCAATTAAGCAATGTAGAACAGAGCGAAGTGCGCAGCACGGCTTAATCGTTCTTTGATCAGGGAAACACACGGGCAGAGGCCAGGCGTTAACGGTTTCTTTGAAGAATCAAGGGCGATAAGTCTGAGACGTACCTTGGAGTGTTACATTTTCAGGGGGAATTAACTTACGTAGCTGAGATGCGGCAGGCAGGGAAAATGAAAAACAAGTCAGAGGTTATCGGTCGGCAGAGGTGAAGAAATAACCTTTCATTCAGGAATCGAACCGCAAATTTGCCCGGCCCTGGCCGTAGGTGCGACTTTCGCATTAAGGAGCGAAAAGAACGGCATCTATGGATTTATACCTCGGCTCTCCAAAAGTCATTATCAGTTGCTCAGAGATTTTTTCTGAATTCACTAGCACTATATCCTAAGATTTCTCGTACAGAGTGAATTAATAGATTTCGTGGAGTGTTTCATTTTTCTCTGTTTTGCGGTAATTTATATTTTAGCTTTTAAGTAATTTGGTGTGTTTAAAGTTTTCATTAATATTTCACTGGGATTTTCTGTGTTAATTAAATAACTTATAGCTAATTTTTCCAGCTGTAAAGTAAATTTAATTACTCGATATTCCCCAGAAAGAGATGTTTTAAATTGACTAGTACATACATTAAATAACTACCGGTATCTACTGACGGTATATATTATTTACTTCTATCCATTTTTATGTAATTTTATAAATGACTAGTGTTCATATAACGCGTTAAAAGCGATAGGATAAGCTAGTCATTTGTGGTTTATAATCTAATTTAATAACGGAGTGGTTAAAGAGGTCCTACTTTAACACGTGTTAGATATAATATTGATATTATGGTTAAATGTTTATATTTCTTTCATAAAATCTAGGCTGATCGATACAGTATTTATCCAGGAAAAAAACAACAATTAAATCACCAACTCCAGCGACTACCGTTACATTTGCAGTCAGCCCCTACGGCTAGTCTGGGGCTGGATTTGGCACAAATTAATATGACACTGAATAGTCTTATTACTTATTAGTGTGTATTTCCACGGAATGCCTGCGACAACTATTGGGTAAGCGAATATGAATGTGGCCACAGTATGAAGGATTGAATGAACTGAAACAGAGTAACATAATTTTCTGTTGTTACCACTATCATACAGATCTTTTCTTTTGTTCTTACTAACCTGAGTATTTACGGGATAGATTAATTAGGAACTTGTTTCTTTGTTTTCTTTACTGGCTATTTCATACACTTATTGTTAACTTTTGATCTTTTGGGTTAATTAACCTCTGTTGGGATCTTCTTTTCTTTTCCTTTACCAGAGGGGAGAACCTATTTGATTAATTTTCATTCTGTCTGTAAACCATGATCTACTGATGTATATGATTTATGTTGTAAAGTTCTAGTGATAAATAAACTTAATAAACCTTGAGTTATTGTGTTGGTCAACCCCTACCCATATCTGTTATTCATAGTTGTTTTCACGTTTGTGCGTATTTTTCACAGAATTGTGTGCACGTGGGTGCAGTGTAACTTGTATTTTTGTATAAGGAGAGAAAGTGCGTCTGATTTAAATATAGTCGTACAGATAGGCTGGATTAGAGAAATTACCCAATCCAGTGACTGATCTTTCTCTTACACAATCACCTCGTGATAAAAAAACTATTTCTTACACCTTACTTTCACATAGTTATCACTATCACCTCTGCTCAGACAGGACTATAAACATCTATTACCTATCTGATAAAATCTACGACAAACACCCAAATCAGCAAGACTTTTGTTGTAAACACAGATTTAGTAAAGACCAACCTTCTTGTGAGTTTTACATTTGGTATTTAAAAAACAACATACCATAAACCTACATTGGACAGTCTACGCATACCTGTGTATAATCATTCACACGCATACAGTGGAAGAGCATAAAGAGACACATAGATAGTGTAGATTGGACATCAGTGTGGTAACACTTAATATATCACATCATTATTCCACAATTCACATAGGTTGACTCTCCTATTTAACTAACTACATTATTTATATCTCAGCTGTGTGTCTGTGTGTGAACTGTCTTTCACCATCATCACGTTTTATTTTCTGCTAACCCTATATGTGTAGATATTTAATTAATAAACCGAATAATCGTCTTGATCATTATCTAGTTCGTTAATGTATCACTCGTGCTGTCGGTGTTAAATATTTACATACAGGTAAAATTCTACATTTAGATGAGGTTGGAGGCTCTTTCTTTGTCGAGATCTAAGGGCAGAAGCTAAGGTCGTGGGGAAATATAAACTTATCACAGTATATTTTAATCAAAGTATATGTTAATCAAAGATCTTCCTGAACAGAAGTGACAACCGTTCTGAATAACTAATACTATATTTCGAAGACTACAACCGGTGATCGCTGAACACAGAGGAGGTACGGGCAGCGTTGACGTAGCTGGCAAGTCCTGTTTGGGGCACGTCCTTTTCAGGGCTTTGTGCTAGCAGATGGATAATGGTAGCCCTTTTCAATACTCAGTATCTATCAGCGCTGGTCGGGCTAGCAGTCCTTTTCAGGGCTACTTCATACTAGCTTGTCATCAGTTCTACATTGATGATCTTGTCATCAGTTCTACATTGGTGATCTTGTCATACCACTTCAGTCCTTCTACGAGTATTCTACGCAAGCACTCATTCATGAAAGTATTTATCTATTTGGTACTTGCTTTTTTTTCTCCGCATGTTTCAGAGCCATTCATTAGTACTGACTTGACATTAGTACTGACTTGACATTTGTACTGACTTGACATTAGTACTGACTTGACATTAGTACTGACTTGACATTAGTACTGACTTGACATTAGTACTGACTTGACATTAGTACTGACTTGACATTTGAGTTGAAAATATTCTTCATATTCTTTACAAATTAATTAATGCTAACGATATCTGTAATTATTTCGACGATCTTTCTTCTCATCTTTTGCTCCACTGATGCTTGTCTGATTGTTGTCATCAGTTCCACATTGGTGACTTTGTCATACCGTTTCAGTCCTTCTATTCTACATTTTACTGAGGGTGACTGAGCATCTGTGGGTTTGCCCGGAGTGCAATGATATCGATTCTGTTCAACAATAACAATATTCTACGCAAGCACTTATTTATGAAAGTCTGTATCTATTTGGTAGTTGTTGTTTTTTGTTTCTGCATGGTTCAGAACCATTTATTAGTACTGACTTGACATTTGAGTTAAAAATTCGTCTCATTTTTCACAAAGGTATTGAATTCTATGGATATCTATAATTATTTGGATGATGTTTCTCGTCATCTTTTGTCTCTCAAAGTCACCAATGTGGAACTGATGACAAGAACTAGACAATGTCTGTCATCAGTTCCGACATTGGTGACTTTGTCATACCATTTCAGTCCTTCTATGCTACACAAGCACAAGTAGTTGTTCAGTAATATAAAAACTGAAGTGTCTTTACTAAATAAAAATGATGAAAAGTCTTCCTGAAACTAAAACAAAACAAACATTAAACTGAAATTGGACAGAAAACTGCGCAAGACTTTGGGAGGAAATTAAACAACGGACGATGTGAATGCGCATACTATAAATAGTTCCTAAACTGTCTCACAAATATTCTTATTTTGTCAGGCGCATTTAGAAATATTACAGAACAAATTTGAAACTGAAATTGACTTACGAGAGAGAGAGGGGAATGACTTTTGTAGATATATTTTGTGGCTTTTTTTTTTTCTTCAAAATAATGCTCGGTGAAATGTAAGATTCAAGACAAGTAGAAATAACAAGAAATAATACATGAACATATCGAGTTCTCAGTTCTATTTGCGCCTGCTTATATTTCACATAATTGATTCAGGCGAAGTGATCTTGAAAAGAAAAAAAATAATTCTTTAATGGGTATCATAATAATTTTTTTAAAATGAAGAATATGATAACTGTTGAAACTGTATCCACACGACCTGTGCCTGCAATTTTCGTTGTCATTTCACGGCAAGCCGTCAATCTAAATACGGAATATGACGGTAGGACGGGTAGGTCGGATATTAACTGCCCGGATGTCAAAGGGGGACAAATAGACTTTAGAGAGCTAGTTGACTGTATAGTAGACAGTTAATACTTAAAAGTAAGCCCTAGGACATATGAGTTTCACAGTTAGAAAGTTTTCCTTAGACGTTTTGAAATGTTTATAGTGTTTCGTTCTGCCCTTTTTTAAAGACTATAAGATTATAGGTCCACAGTTTATTGTAGACAACAATAGCGTTTAACAAGTAATTAACTTTGGGTTAATGGCACGTTAAGGAAACTCACCACGTGGCCGGCACTAGATCTGACATATTTTTTGTACGGAGAGTAATCTTCAGTTATAATCGTATTTTTTGTAATCACAATAATCTTCAATAAATCGTGTTAATGCGACACGTGATCGGTTTGGATAATATTTAATTGTGACACACCGTCGGTTTTTACAATGTTCTGCAATATAAACGAACAACGGGGAAGATTGAAAGAAGATGAGACAAAGGACGACACAGAGAGAAGATGCTGGACGGAAAGACGTCAGTTAGGTAATTAATGAACAGCTGTGTGGACGGAACTCCACACCTGAGACCTAGATTTGATGATCTATGCGCACACATACACGCGCACGCACACACACACATATACAAATATAACAAAAAAAGACGTTAAAAGGCGGAGTTAAATTTCAAGTCACATTTTGTGTTTGTCAATTTTGGAGGTCCAGGCAACGTTGGCGGAGCTAGCTGTCCTTTCAAACAGAAGTCCTGTTGAGGGCATCATCATGCAAGCAGATATATGCTGTCAGGGGCGTACTTAAAGTATTGGGCACCCGGGGCGATTCTTACCTTTGGCAACCCTTCCAAACCCCCCATTCCCCCCCCCCCCCCATCTTAGGTACGAGCCGTGATTAAGAAAGATTACTTAAACAATGATGAAAGAGCAAAACGAGAGAGAAATAACATAAAGAAGATCATGGAAAAGATTTAGGGCGACAAAGATAGGCGCCTTTCCACAGTTGGGCAGCAACCCTTCCCTGATAATAAAGAAACATGCTTGCAAGTATAGTTTTAGCAATAAGTCCTGTGACTGATGGTATCCCATCTTGGCTGTCACCCGGGGCAGACCGCCCCTCGCACTCCCTTCAGTACGCCATTGGATGCTGTTAGTCTTTTTCAGGGCTTAGCTTTGATCAATACTATACTTTAGTTGACAGAGTTCACTTATTTTTGAATGGCAAAATAACCGACGGACTTCAGTCTAGGTTAAAAGAGACGTGCCACAAAAAAATTGCGAAACCGTCAAGACAAGACCGAAATAACAAAAACAAAAAAACTCCAGCTTTCTTCCGTGCTAGTAGATACATTAGCTGATTTGTGTGCTCAGGAACGATCTACTGAGCTCAGCACCACCTACCGGGGAGTGAACTAACGATTCATGAACTGAAATTTTAAAAAATGTAAAAATCCCAGACAATTTCTAGAAATAGTTGCAGCAGATATATTCTCCATCATCGTCTGCCTCGGTTCAAACTTTCATCACGATGTCTCGATCTTTGCCCCCGCCAAAAACTTCTCTATCTTTAAGCAAACGGCAAGTAAAAAAAAGCATAACTGGCATCGTAAAAACACAACAGCATGACGACTCATTCGTCTGTTCCTCATGTCTTTATCTTCATTGTTTTTTACGCACTACGGCACTTAAAATCTGAACACGTGATTAATGGACCGTGTAGACATGACGTAACTTAAAAAAAAGGGCTTCCAAATGCTACAGGGCAGGGTTTCTTAACGTGTAGTCCATAGACCTCTAGTGTGTTCGTCAGTGGATTTTAGGGAGTCCGTGCTTTAATGTAAATTTTTTTTCAAGACGGGGTCCATAACCTTCATCGAACAATCAAAGGCCTTAATCTGACAAACAAAGGGGTCCATCGCCATTATTGGACAATCAAATTGTTCCATAGCCTTCATCGGACATTCAAAGGAGACCATAACATTCATCGGACATTCAAAGGGGACCATAACCTTCATCGTACAACCAAGGGGGCCCTTAGCCTTCATCAGGCAATCAAAGGAGACCACGGCACACAAAAAGTTAAGAAACCCTGTATTAGAGTTCAGGAAAATTTCACACATGAAATGAGATATAAGAGTTTGGAGAAAATGCTATCGCACCCTTTTTCAGAAATAAAAAAAAGTTTTTTTCGTTAAGTAGTCTTCCAACGTTTTTGTCGTCAATCATGCAACTCTGATTAGAAAACAAAAATGAATTTTCAGGCCAGAAAGCGTGTCATTCTTCCCTTTTCATGTTCCTTTCCCTCTGCGAGTCTTGGCACTGAATCTCTATTATCCTTCCATTAACGCTAGCAACCAGTCAGGAATAAATTTACTTGACGGCATGCACCAATCAGCATGTATAATGAACTTCCGCATGCTCTTTCTTCTGGTAATCTGCACGCAAGGATGCTAACATTCTTGCGGCTTTTTTTTCCCGCTTTCATTCTTATTCTCTTGGTATCAACGCATATCATACACGCACGCATACACAACCTCACACGTATGTACATATATGCATACCAATATATAGGATACATCGACGTTACTTATATTCTTACACGGACATAAATGTATAATAATATACAAAACATACGTACATATGTGCACATACATACACATATTCATGACTACATAAGCATTACAAGTGCACAGACACTCATATCTATACATTCCTATAAGCATTTAGGCATGTGTGTAAACATGTATATACGTATGTGTGAGTTTGTCTGTATGTGCGTTTGTTTCTCTGTGTGCGTGTGTGTATGTGTGCATATGTGTGTGTAGGCGTATGTGTATGCTGCATGCGAGTGTGTATGCTTGTGTGCGTGTATATACGCATATATCTTGCTATCAACGCATATCATACACGCACGCATACACAAGCTCACACGTATATACATACATATATGCATACCAATATATAGGATACATCCACGTTACTTATATTCTTACACGGACATAAATGTATAATAATATACAAAACATACGTACATATGTGCACATACATACACATATTCATGACTACATAAGCATTACAAGTGCACAGACACTCATATCTATACATTCTTATAAGCATTTAGGCATGTGTGTAAAAATGTATATACGTATGTGTGCGTTTGTTTCTCTGTGTGCGTGTGTGTATGTTTGCATATGTGTGTGTAGGCGTATGTGTATCCTGCATGCGAGTGTGTATGCTTGTGTGCGTGTATATACGCATGTATGCTTGTATGTATGTATGTACATGTTCAAGCTTAATGGTCTAATTTTATGATTCGTCCAAATGTGCAGCTTGCCCAGTCACAGAAAGACAAGATTAATTCAATGCTAACTGTTTGTCGTAATTTTTATCTGAGAGGGTGCTGATGAATATTGGTCCCTTTAGAGTGTAAAGTGATATTCAAGGCTCTGTGAGAATAAGGATTTAGGAGAGTGAGGTAGTAGATTCACAGGCGCTGGGAAGGAGCAAGGACAGTCTCTTATTACGATAATATCTGTTTTCTCACAGACTATTCCTATCTCTCTTCTGAACAAACAATTGTTTGTCAGTTCCAGTCGCTCAGACGCACTCACCGATTTGGTGATTCTGTCGCTCAACGTACATGAATACAGCCTACACAAATGGAAATGTTTGGAGTTTTAGGCCAACCGACAACCAACACAAATAAAGATTAATACCTTTATTATCATAAAGGAGTCACAAATAATTGTACATTTACAGTCAAAATCAAAGGTTACAGAATACAAATATAACAAGGGAAGAGGGGTTTTTGATGAGAAATATCCCATCCAGATTGATATGTCGAGTGGCTTTGCTCTCATTTTTAGTAACATCATTCTGTCATTGTGTGTCCAGTATCCACATACGTATTTTTCTAACTCCTTCTTTATCAACATTCCTACCCCTCTTTCATGTTTTTCTCCGCCTGAGTGTATAAGCGTGTACTGGTCTCTTTTTATGTAGCCTGTATCCAAAAGTCTTGCCTCTGCAACTCCCAGTATATCGAGTTTCATGTCTGTTGCTTCTAATATAAGATTGTCAAGCTTTCCTTCTCCGTTCAGAGTTCTAACATTCCATGTTCCTATTTTTAGGCTTCTCCTACTAGTTTTTAGGTGGTCTTTCTCAGAATGCTCCCTTTCAACAGAATTTAAGGAACACTCGTCATTATGTACTTCCTTACTCATTAGAGGAGTTGCCTCTTCCCTGTTAATTTGTACAGTAGATTCTTCCCCAGGGGACAGAGAGTTCTCTACATATCGTTTCTTATCTTGTTGTTGTGATCCCATTACATTCTGTAGGAAGTACGTGGTAAGGCATTGAGAAAACAAAAACTATGATAATTAGCAAAACAGACGATAAACCCACATTAAAGATAAGCGTAAATGGGGAAATCCTGGAACAAGTCAAGAGCTACGTATATCTCGGTCATATAATAACAGAAGATGGCAGATGTGAAACAGAAATCAAGAAGAGAATAGGAATGGCCAAAGCTACATTCAACAACATGAAACATATACTGACATCCAAACAGTTATCTCACAAATTAAAACTGAGAATCATAAAGTGTTATATATATTCTGCATTTCTGTATGGTGCAGAAACATGGACGATGAATAAGCATTTGGAAGAAAGAATTGAGGCTCTTGAAATGTGGATATATAGAAGAATGGGGCGTATCTCATGGAAAGAGATGAAAACAAATAAGCAGGTCCTAGAAAATCTAGGTATGAAAAGAGAACTAATGAGGGAGGTCAAAGTTCGACAGCTAAAATACTTTGGCCACATAAAAAGGCATAACACCTTGCAGAAGACCATAACAGAAGGGAGAGTTGAAGGCAAACGTGCAAGGGGAAGACAGCGCTATAAGTGGGAAGACAACATCAAGAGATGGACAGGAAAGAGTCTGTCAGAGTGCACCATCAAGACAAGAGACAGAAGACGTTGGAGATCCATTACAGCCAACCTTCGTTGTGGAGATGGCAACTGATGATGATGATGATCCCATCCACCGTTTCCCGTTTATATTTACTAACAGACAAGACCCGGTCCCAAAGACAAGAAAGGGGGGGGGGGGTGTGTAGAGGAAAAGCTAGGGTTCTCAATTGTCTCCCTTTAAATCAACAAATTTTACGGGAGGGGGAATAAACACTGTTACCCAATCCCGCTAGGAGAGATCCCGTACAAGGAATATAATGCACCTTAATACTAGGTCGAACTAATTAAAAGGGTAAAGAAAAGATAAATCTCCTTTCATTCAAAAAAACACACTAGGGCTGGCCATCCCCACAAACACACACGCAGACTTACCGAAAGGTGAATTCTGGCACTTCATAGGAAATACATCACAAAAACAGCACTAAACCTTGGCTTAGGTAAAAGTATTTTCTTCCGTGTACAGCCCCAGATTAGCGGGTTGTTGAAGTTAACAAAGTGTCCCGAAATCGCTGGACGTTGAAGTTTAACGGTACTGTTTGTTTATTAGATAAAGTTCCTAAAGAAAGGCACAGGCACTTGGCTAGGCGTGAGGTATGTTGTGGTTCCTAAAATTGGCACAGCTGGAGGAGATAACTTTTCTTTTTCCGTAATGTCACAAGTTAAGAAAAAACCTGAGGTAAGTTCTTCTTCGGGGGGGGGGGGGGGGGGGGAAAAATCCACTGAATATACGTGACAGACAGTGTTCAGGTAGATCGATGTTTTTTCTTCACACATAGGGCAGTGAATAAAATATGTTCTGCTTCCAGTTTTTCTTTAAGGACTATATGAACTAGTATTTTCGAAGTGTTTTCTTGTGTGGCTTTATTCTCAGTTAAATTCAGAGGAGCGGGGCCCATTACAGGTCGCCACAAGTTTAGCTTTAAAAAAAAGTTCATATGTAACTGGAGTTATCGAATTGAGTTGGCAGAACTCTGTATATAATTAATAATTGCTGGGATGCAGGTTGAATGATCGTTCGTCTGCGCAGAAAGAATACACTCCAATAGTCACGAAGGTAGGTGGAATCAAGCAGTAATCCGACTATGCTAGTGAAACTAGGATTCTGTCAGAGCGAACGATAAAATGCAGTTTTTCGGAGTTCTCTATTTATACTTCTCGAATGTAACTTGAATAGGGCGTGTTAGGTTTTCGCACCTTTCTTGAAGTTGAGCAGAATCCGAGGTACCTCGCCGTTGTGTTAACCGCTGCGATTCCTTCGTTTTCCCCGGTCTACCGATTTTCTTCCGTCTCAGGCTTGCTCGCATGAGGGTGCGAAAAGTTTCTCGAGAAGCTAACTCCGTGAGCTGAAAGTTCCCTGATTCTTTAGATCGTGTACCGCTGCGATTGAATTCTGAGATCTGTCTGTCTTTGATGGTGCCACTGTTCTGAGAGCTTTGGCAACTCCCACCAGGCGGGGTGACAGCCAGGTAAGAAAATGATCTGCTGTTAATTGCTCTAGAAACAGGAGTGAGTCTGTGGCCCGTCCTCTTTTGGGCCGGCGTTAAGGAAAAGATTGCTATAAATCGTTCTCAGAGATGGTTGTGGGCGTGATTTTAATCTCCCATCAAAGGCCATGCGATCTCAAAGTTCACAGAAGATAGCAGGCTACATATTAATGATCCAGCGTGTAAAATTCTCGTGGAAATGCTGCATGCGGGTTACAGTTACAACAGATGATCAGGGGTCTAAAGTTATGAGAGGCCAATATTCTGTTATCATCCATCGAGTCAGGGAAATTCATTTGTCATACTTAGACGTACGTCACAATCGTCCCCACTTTTGAGACATGGAAACTCGTTTTCATGTTTCATTTATGACAATGAAGCTGCCCTGATCGGTAGCTTTAGGATGATTGGCATCGTCGATTTTCTCCTCTTCCTCCGTGGTCCAGTTTCTACTCAAGAAATCAGCTCCGACATTCTGTTTTTCCTGGAATATATTCCACTTTGAAGGAATAAACACTCAATAGCAAGGCCCAACGCATTATCCTTGCGTTGAATTCCTTATTGGCACCCAGGAAAGCTAGTGGAGCATGGTCTGTTTGCACCGTGAAAGAAGTACCATACAGAAACTCATGATGGCGTCTGATGCCATGAATCAGAGCGAGACATTCTCTTTCAACGACACTGTAGTTGCGTTCCGCTTTATTCAGTTTCCGACTGCCGTAAGCTACTGGGAATATCATGTTCGGGTCACTGTCCTCGGCTTGCAGCAATGTTGACCCGATGCCCTGACCTGACGCATCAACTCTCAGTATGAAAGGTTTCTTAAGGTCAGGTAACCTTAGGATGGGGTATGCCGACAACTGTCCTTTCAAAGTGCTGTATGCATGTTCGCACTTTTGATTCCACATGACCTTATCAGGACAACCTTTCTTGGTGAGGTCAGTCAGAGGTGCTGTCAGTCCGTTGAAGTTCTGGATGTATTTCTGATAGTAAGCGCATAGTGATAAGAATGACCTGATGTCTTTCTTTGTTCGGGGTCTTTTTGCTGCCACTATTTTTCTCCACGTTCTTCTTAATAGGCCAACTACAGCCATGAGAAATAGTGTGCCCCAGGAAGTCCAGCTTTTCAAATGCGATGAGACATTTGCTAGGTCTGGCTGTGAGACCAGTTTCCTGTAGTCTCCTAAGGAGCATAGCGACTGTAGCAATATGTTCTTCGTAGGATTCCGATGCAATCAAGATGTCGTCCATGAAATTATGGATGTGGGGACTTTGCAAGGGTTCTAAAAGCTTTCTCATCATCCTGGTAAACACTCCTGGTGCGTTATGCAGTCCGAACGGCATCACATTAAATGTGTAATGTCCTTCACTAGTGCTGAAAGCTAGCAAAGGTTTAACTTCCTCCTTGACTGGTATTTGATAATAACCTTTACTGAGGTCAATCTTGGAGAAAATTGTTGCCTTGCTGAGCTTGGTGAACAACTCAGAAGCAGTTTGGAGCGGTTCAGGCTGGAATTCCGTTACAGCGTTTAGCAACCGGTAATCAATACACAGCCGAACTTCCTTATTGGGCTTCTGCAACAGCACTACACTCGAACTGTAAGGAGATGTAGACTCGCTGATAATTCCTGCCTGACGCAGCTTGTCTATTTCTCCGCGAAGTGCATCAGCTTTGGCGTACGGAATGGGGTATACTCTGGTTCGAACAGGGGTCTCGTTTGTTAATTTCATGTCAAATTCGATGAGATTTGTTCGACCAGGTACATCCGTTAAGACTGCACTGTACTGCTGTAGTAGCGCCCTGGTTTCTGTTTGTTGTTCTGGTGAGAGATTGTCGCCGAACTTGACATCTTTAAAGGATTCTGTGGGTTGCAATGGGTACTCCATGCAACCATCATCATCTTCCTCGTCTTCCGTTGCTATGGCGACAGCCAGGAGATGCTCGGAGGATGGCACTGGTCTTTCCAGATATTTCTTGAGCAGATTTATATGGAAGACCTTCTCCTTTCCTTTAATGGAGATCTTGTAATTAGTACGTGAGATCTTTTTAAGGACGGTAAACGGCCCTTGCCATCCGATGCAAAGTTTATTGCTTCCGGTTGGGAGTAGCAACAAAACTTTCTCCCCTGGTTGGAGCTCTCTCTCTCTTTTGCAGCTTTGTTGTATCTTTTAGCATGTTTAGCGCGGGCTTTCGTAAGGTTGGTTGTAGCTAGATCCCATCCTAGCTGTAGCCTTTCCTTGAGCTCAGATACATACTTGCTTGCAGAGACGACTGTCTCGTCAGCCTTTTGGTCTGTCAGGGACCGAAGTAAGGCTTCTAATGGCCCCTTTATAGGTCTGCCAAATAAAAGTGTAGCAGGCGGGAATCCCGTAGACGCTTGGGGAACCTCTCGGTAGGCGAATAAGGCAGCCGATATATATAGGTCCCAGTCTTCCGGTTTCTCCTGACCCAGCTTACGTAACATGGTGGTGAGGCTGCCATTAAAACGTTCCACGAGCCCATTTCCGGCCGGATGGTAGGGACTTGTGTGGATATGTTTGGCCCTCAAGATCTTAAAGATCTCCTCCATTAACAGGCTACGGAATTGGAATCCATTGTCCGTCAAAACTTGTTGAGGGAATCCCAACCGTGTAAAGATTTGCACGAGGGCTTCTGCAACATGCTTGGAATCTATGCATGTTAGCGGTACAGCTTCGGCCCACATTGTGCAAGTGTCGACTAAAGTAAGGATGAACCTGTGCTTTCTTTTGGTCCTTTCCAGGGGTCCAATGATGTCGACAGCAACCCGTTCAAATGGAGTCCCTACTATTGGCATTTGCCCCATGGGTACTGGGGGTGTCAAGTGCTTGGGTGCTACCCGTTGGCACTGGGCGCAGGATTTCACATACCTGATAATGTCAGAGTTAATTCCTGGCCACCAATAGTGGGTTTTTATTCGCTGAATAGTGGCGTTTTGTCCCGTATGTCCGCTAAAGGGAAGAGAGTGTCCCATCTCTAAGATCTGGCTTCGGTACTGCGTCGGTACTAGGAGCTGGTTATTCCCCGTGTCCGGGTTGCCCGTTCTACGATACAATACGCCATCCTTAGAAAAGATGTCTCCGTTGTGTCTGGGGTCCTTAGCCATGGGCAGTTTTTTAAAGCAGAGCTCTAGAGTAGGGTCCTTTTGTTGCGCCTCCTTCAGTTCGTTCGGCAACAAATTTGGCACAGGCTCCCTCTCCTTCTTGGCTTGCCCTCTTGTGGTTACCGCTGCCACAATCGGCTCCTTTGGTCTCCCAATAAACACATATCTACATCCCAGGATAACTGGGTAGATAGGATCATCCATAATGGCCGCTTTTATAACTCCTCTGACAAAGTCAGAGTGTATTTCTACCAGTGCGATAGGAAGCGTCCTGGGTGCATCACTCCTGAAAACTCCACTAAGTTTGACGGTTTCCTCTGTGTTCTGACCTGGTTTGACTAGGTGTCTAGCAACAATACAACTAAAGCTTAGTCCAGTGTCAAAGAGACAAGTAGTTGAGGTACCATTCAAAATTACAGTTCCTCGAGTTGAGGGTCGGTCCCCCTCAGGTTGAGAATCACTGACATTGACTCTACCTCTCGAGGCTGTATGCAAACATCCAACGCGGTTTGGACCGGTTTGTTTGCCCTGATCAGACGTTCCTGGTGTAGGGGTCTTCCCTTTTCCTTGACCTTGGTGGCCGCGCTGCCACGTAGGCTTGGTGGGTTGATCAGAATTGTTGTTGGGGGGGTATCGGGTTTTGTAGAATTTCGATTTTTCCTGGGGAGGTCTCTGGGTATTATTTTCTCGTTGGTTATAATTCTGAGAGGAATTAGAGGAATAGGATGACTGCTCTAGATTTTGTTTACGAGATGGCTCATCTGTGGGTTTACGTTTAGTGCTGGGAAGTTCGGCCATTGCATTGGTATAGCGTTCGGCCTTATTGAGTATGTCCTCAAGCCTGACTGCGCCCTGTTCAGCCAAAAATCTACGGGTTTCGTTTGACAAAGTTGCCTTTATCTGTTCCACAAGAACAAGTTCAAGTAGTCCCTCATATGTAAGAGGTAGGTCAGATAATTCAATGCACTTTGTCAAATAGCCCGTGAGACGTGAAGAGAATTGGGAGAATGTTTCCGTGCTCTCTTTTCGGCTGTTTCTGAACATTTGCAGAAATTTTCGGGCGGTCATTTCGAACCGCTCTAGCAAGGCCTTCTTAAGCATGTCGTAATCATGTTGGTTCGGTCCCAGCTTTGTGTATACGTCATAAGCATTCGCTTTTAGTGACGTTGAGAGTTTAAGTGCCCAGCGGGTACTCTCTAACCCGTACAGATTTGCGAGCCTTTCGAATTTTTCTAGGTAGCTGTCAATTTTTTCGTTAGGGCTAGGAAAAGACTCTAAAGCAAAAGACATCGCAGTTAATTGGGCAGACTGAGTGCTGGAGAGATCCATTGTTTGAGACTGGGGCGAAGACGGCTCTCCATTATTTGAAGTAGAGGCACTCCGACTCTCTAAAGCTTTGAGCGCTAATTCATGCTGTCTTTCCTTGTCTCTCTCTTCGCGTTGTCTCTCCTTCTCTCTTTCCCTGCGGGCTTCCATCTCTGCCTCAATTTTCTTCTGCTCCAATTGACGATCGTCCGCTTCTTTCTTCCTAGCTTCTGCCCTCTCTTCCTCCGCGTCATACCTTTGCAGTTCCTGGTTGATAAACAGATTCGCAGCTTCTGTGTCTAGTCCTGAGTCCTTGGCCTCTTGCCTCAAAAGGGATCTTATCCTAATTCTCTCTGCCATTGTCAAAGAACTGGATGCTTCTAAGACTAGAGAATAGTAAGATGGAACAAGAAGGGGAAAAAACTCAAAGCCGCTACGAGAAAAACCAAAGTAAAAAAAAATTTACTAAATGACCTCGTGTGTTAACTTATCGCCGCTGTTATTGTCACTTAAGACTCGTAACGCAAGCAACTATGCCAATTAAATTGGTAAGTTACACTAGAAAAGAATCTACTCTTACTAACAGTAGAGAAAGATTTATATTAAAACAATTTAAAAGGAAAAAAAAAAATTTCCCAGAAAATGTTAATTCTCTAACAACAAACTCGGTCCCTGAAGACAATTTTGAGATGAGACGAAGTTAACTTAATTTTAAAAAATCAGAACAATCCGTCTTTAGCTTAGCTCAACTCAAACGCTTCATAACCTTTAGTGATTGTAAAACAATCACGCAGTCCCAGCAATTATATAACCAAAAATTTTTATAATTCCCTCTGCCAGAGAATACAAAGGTGACAAATCTTTTATTATCACTAACTGCCTGTTCCTGTGGAAAAACAAACCTGTCTTAATTATTGTGTGGTTTGGCCCAAATACTGAACGGCTTGGTCTAGGGGAAGTAATACTTTTAAAGATTATACCCTACTTCACAAAGACAATCAACCACACTCTATTTTAACTAAGTTCAGAATCCCGAACGAGCTAACCATATATTGTCGTAATTTTTATCTGAGAGGGTGCTGATGAATATTGGTCCCTTTAGAGTGTAAAGTGATATTGAAGGCTCTGTGAGAATAAGGATTTAGGAGAGTGAGGTAGTAGATTCACAGGCGCTGGGAAGGAGCAAGGACAGTCTCTTATTACGACAATATCTGTTTTCTCACAGACTATTCCTATCTCTCTTCTGAACAAACAATTGTTTGTCAGTTCCAGTCGCTCAGACGCACTCACCGATTTGGTGATTCTGTCGCTCAACGTACATGAATACAGCCTACACAAATGGAAATGTTTGGAGTTTTAGGCCAACCGACAACCAACACAAATAAAGATTAATACCTTTATTATCATAAAGGAGTCACAAATAATTGTACATTTACAGTCAAAAATCAAAGGTTACAGAATACAAATATAACAAGGGAAGAGGGGTTTTTGAGGAGAAATATCCCATCCACCGTTTCCCGTTTATATTTACTAACAGACAAGACCCGGTCCCAAAGACAAGAAAGGGGGTGGGGGTGTAGAGGAAAAGCTAGGGTTCTCAATTGTCTCCCTTTAAATCAACAAATTTTACGGGAGGGGGAATGAACACAGTTACCCAATCCCGCTAGGAGAGATCCCGTACAAGGAATATAATGCACCTTAATACTAGGTCGAACTAATTAAAAGGGTAAAGAAAAGATAAATCTCCTTTCATTCAAAAAAAACACACTAGGGCTGGCCATCCCCACAAACACACACGCAGACTTACCGAAAGGTGAATTCTGGCACTTCATAGGAAATACATCACAAAAACAGCACTAAACCTTGGCTTAGGTAAAAGTATTTTCTTCCGTGTACAGCCCCAGATTATAGCGGGTTGTTGAAGTTAACAAAGTGTCCCGAAATCGCTGGACGTTGAAGTTTAACGGTACTGTTTGTTTATTAGATAAAGTTCCTAAAGAAAGGCACAGGCACTTGGCTAGGCGT